>AYEL01013640.1:0-52689 GCA_000484575.1 Olivierus martensii | reverse complement strand
CTCACTCATTGATAAACTAAACAGAAAATACCTGCATTTTGCACCAGTAGAACAATTTTATTGTTTTGATGAGTCCATGTGTGAATATTTTGGAAAGCATGGATGAAAACAGTGCCTGAGAGGAAAACCTATTCGATTTGGCTTTAAAATTTGGTGTGGTGCAACTACTCAGGGATATGTGGTTTGGATGGATCCATATCAAGGTAAACAGAAATCCTTGAAAACAAATGAGAAGAAACTTGGATTGGGTGGAGATTTGGTATACAGATTTGCACAAATCTTAATTGAAAGAAAGGCACTAAAATACCACCTATGCTTTGACAATTTGTTTACAAGTGTGAATCTAGTTTCTATGTTGAAAGATATTGGTGTATTGGCAACTGGAACAATACGAGAAAACCGAACAGAAAAATGTCCGCTATTGAAAAATAAAGTTTTGAAGAAAATGAAAAGAGGATCATATGACTATAGAGTTGATGAAAGTAATGAAATTCTTCTTTGCAGTTGGAATGACAACAATGTTGTGACTTTGTGTTCTAACGCAATTGGAATTGATCCAGTCAATACAACTACTCGATATTCAAAAGAAGAGAAACGACGAATTCAGGTTTCCCAACCAAATCTGATAAAAATATATAATGAGCACATGGGAGGAGTAGACAGAATGGATCAAAATGTCAATAAATATCGCACATGTATTCGAGGGAAAAAATGGTACTCTTCTCTCATCACTTATTTTTTGGATCAAACCATAAACAATGCATGGTTATTGTACAAGAAGTGTGACAAAGAAAACTCATTAGATCTGTTAACATTTAGAAGGCAGATAACAAGATACTAATTAAAAAGTTATGAAATTCTTCCATACCCAGGATGTAAAGGATGACCTTCAAAAAATAAAGATGAATCTCGTTATGATAATAAAATGCATTGGGTCATACCAGAAGAAAAGCAAACAAGATGTGCCCAATGTCATCAGAAAACTACTACAAGATGTGAAAAATGTGATAAAGGCTTACACGTGAAATGTTTTAAATTGTTTCACATGCTTTAAACATTTTCCTATTACATCTTTATATTTCTCTGTTTAAGAGCATATGTACCTCGCGTCCTATATATAGGACGCCCTATCACTTTTATTTGTTGTTTTAATTCCAAGGCATTAACTTTCCATGTAGCCATGTTTCAACGTGCAAAATGTAGTGATTACATCACATGTGCATGAGAATCACATTTGCTTAATACGCTTGTATAAAACACAAACTTCCAGATCTGGTGGCTTTTGTTTTTACTTTCCCTATACTATTTTGATATAAACCTTCAAGTTATAATTTTTAACATTTCTAATGAATTTATGATATGATAATTAAATTTTGTAAGTCTAAGAAACGGGCATATAAAAAGATATGATATTAAAGTAGAAATGATGCTATAATTTCGTCATTCCAGCACTGTACATCATTTTCATGCTATGAATGATGGGGGGAAAATTCCCATGGTGGAATTGTTTACAACTGTAGCATTTTTGGCTTAAAATTTCAATGATATTTAAGTTTAATAGAAAATAGTTATGCAATAAAGATAATCAATTAGTATTGATGTTATAATATTCTGGTCATCATAGACAGTTTCACTTTGGTCCATAAAACTGATGTTGTGGTCGTGTTAGGAATGTGGTTGTCTTATTTAGTGTCAAATGACATTATTTCTATGGGAAAAAATTTGGTCCCCATAAAATCGTGGTTGTCACATCAGGTGGTCTTCTTATATAAGTGGTCATAAAGTCAATTTTCACTGTAATTAAATGTATCATTATTTCATATTTTAAAGAAATAATTTTATTTTGTATACTATACTTTATTTATGAATATATTACAAATAAATGTTATAATTATTGTACAGTAAGATCCTGCTTAATGCTGCTCCATGTAATGTTAAAGAAATAATTTTATTTTGTATACTATACTTTATTTATGAATATATTACAAATAAATATTATAATTATTGTACAGTAAGATCCTGCTTAATGCTGCTCCATCTAATGTTTCATTATAACTCTGGTTTTTCGAATTCTGTATTTTTTATTGATTCACTTGGTTTTTCAAACCATTATACTCACCAATCACATACCCAGAATCTTTGGTACCTGGGGCAGAATTTTTTGGCCCCCTCTTCCGCTACAAAAAATACACATCTATTTCAACTTTCAACACATTTTATTTTGCACACATTTTTTTAAATAATTTTTAAGAACTGAAAATTTTACAAAAAATTTTATACATATATCTGGTGAATAGTAATGATATCCCATACTCTTGGCTGTCCATTCAACTTGGTGCCCAGGGCAGAGGGATACACCATTGATACACACACAAAGTCGGAAATTGCACAAATTTGTTGCTTTGATATTCCTATGCCGTCTCGCAGTGCATTTGATATTGGTGCAATGCAGTACATACGAAAGTCTGTTGCAATCATAGTTCGTATTTATGATCCGTCATCATCAATGTTATTTTACAGTAATAAAAATAACAATTATCCCATTTTAGTTTTAACCTGAATACTGTCACTTCGAACTATAAGATTAAGGTGGCTTACTCTGCCACTTCGAGTAGTTTCCTGAAGTTAGAACGTTTTTCTTTCATCAATATTTTTTTGTTGTTTATAGTTTACTGCAATCTGATTACTGTGTTTTGTTCTTAAAACTTTTTATTCTAAGAATTTTTTTCATGAATCATTTATGAATACAAATCGATATTAGCAATAAAAATGTTTAAAATTAATGTAATATAATAGTAATAATATATATTACAAAATAAAATAAAAAAATAATGTACATATATTTTTTTATTCACTGTCCTGTTTTACCTATCCTCATTATTTACATGTTAAGATGACCTTGTTAATGCTGTTTCGTTTAGCACTTGATTTTTTTGGAATGTATCCCCCATGTTAAACCGGATTTTATTGTATTATTATATCACTTAAAAAATTCTTTGGATAAGTAATTCATATTTATTTTTTACATTGAAATTTTGAAATTATATTATGATTCTTCAATACATATAATAATTATTTATCAAAAGAATTTTTGAAGTAAAAAATAATTATAATATATTCATAAGTATAGTTTAATATATGAAATAAAATAAACGAATCATTATTTTTTGACATTTTAAAGAAATTAATCATTATTATTATTTTTTGCATGGTTACCAATTTCAGAATAAGAAAATAAATCTATATACCTCTCAAGCAATATAGTTATCATGAAAAAAAATACAAATCTAAATTAAATATAAAATATGAATAAATTTAAACAAAAATTACTTTTATTATATTTAAAAAGAAAAAATTTCATCAGGATTCAAACCCCATAATATTTACATAGCAATCAGCTACATTATAAACAAAAATTACTTTTATTATATTTAAAAAGAAAAAATTTCATCAGGATTCAAACCCATAATATTTACATAGCAATCAGCTACACTACCAATGCAGCTATTATTAACATTAAAATTTTTAATGGAATTACAGTGATACCTCGTTTCACGAACACAATCCGTTCCTTGACCCTGTTTGGCATCCGAAAGTTCAATCCGAATCAATTTTTCCTATTGCAATTAATGTAAATCTAAATAATACGTTTTGAAAATCAATTTTTCCCATTGCAATTAATGTAAATCCAAATAATACTTTTTATCCTAGAAAAAAAAATTTTAACATATTATGGCTTTGTGTGTGGAAATAATACAGAAAAGAAATAAATATAACAGTAATATTAGAAGAAACCATGTTTAACACCACCTTCACTAATACTTTTAACTTTTTTGGGAGCCATAATAAGGGCTAAATTTAATTAAATAAAGAAAAAAACTAAAATATCAACACTTGTTGGGACTCTACTGTACCCATGGGAACTGGGCGAACTGGATTGCTGCTGGGGGTGAGGCTGTGAGCAGGGTTTTGTGCACCGTGAGTCACGTGCGCTCCATGCACTCCGTTAATTAAATAAAGAAAAAAACTAAAATATCAACACTTGTTGGGACTCTACTGTACCCATGGGAACTGGGCGAACTGGATTGCTGCTGGGGGTGAGGCTGTGAGCAGGGTTTGTGCACCGTGAGTCACGTGCGCTCCATGCACTCCATATCAACACTTGTTGGGACTCTACTGTATCCATGTGAACTGGGCAAACTGGATTGCTGCTGGGGGTGAGGCTGTGAGCAGGGTTTTGTGCACTGTGAGTCATGTGCGCTCCATGCACTCCGTACGTGTGTGTTCGTGAACCGAAGCATTGTTCGTAAAGTGAAGCAAAATTTGTTCGCAAATGGTGTTTGTATACCGATTTGTTCGTGAACTGAGACATTCGTGATCCAAGGTATCACTGTATATTAATTAAAGGAAATATTGAAAATTGCAAGTTTTAAAAATTTATTTAAATAAAATTGGTTGCATTTCTACATCTAAAATTTTGTGAGATAAATCAATACATGGACTGCTGCCATTCTGCAAAATTTTGTCCAAATTGGTCTACGTGTGTGTTCGTGAACCGAAGCATTGTTCGTAAAGTGAAGCAAAATTTGTTCGCAAATGGTGTTTGTATACAGATTTGTTCATGAACTGAGACATTCGTGATCCAAGGTATCACTGTATATTAATTAAAGGAAATATTGAAAATTGCAAGTTTTAAAAATTTATTTAAATAAAATTGGTTGCATTTCTACATCTAAAATTTTGTGAGATAAATCAATACATGGACTGCCGCCGTTCTGCAAAATTTTGTTCAAATTGGTAACTTACAATTGACCAGGTTTCTTTGTAAGAATAATATAAAATATATTTTACACATGTGAGGTAGAGTGAATGTATATCACATCTGAGTAGTTATATAATTGTTTCACTTTTATATACTTTGATATTATAAACAGTTGAGATAGATCCACAGTAGGATTGAAAACATTGATAAAATATTTCCTATTTAGAACTTTATTTTCCCCCTAAGAATAGTTTGCATTTTTCATTTTTAAACAATTCTTGCTGCTTATTCCACTCATACTATTTGAATTCAAATTTTCAATTTTTTCTTTAAAGTTATACAAAATATTAATTTTTTGATGTTGAGATAGATCCACAGTAGGATTGAAAACATTGATAAAATATTTCCTATTTAGAACTTTGTTTTCCCTCCTAAGAATAGTTTTCATTTTTAAACAATTCTTGCTGCTTATTCCACTCATACTATTTGAATTCAAATTTTCAATTTTTTCATTAAAGTTTTATACAAAATATTAATTTTTTGATCAAAAATATTATTTATGTAAAATTTAAGAGAAATGGTTAAAAATGGTATGAACTTGACAGTCCAACAAGCAAAGTAAATATAATAAATATGATCTCAGAATGCCATTAAAAATTAGCCAAATTATAAAAAATGATGTTCATATCAATGCTGAAGCTTTATCTTTCTATGAATATCATTTCTTTAAAATATCACTTTGTTAATTTATACGGTTGTTTGGAAAGTAATTTCGTTTTTTCATGAAAATGAATGACAATTATTTATAGTATGTAAATATTTTATTTAATTATACAGGTAGGCCTCGATTAGTGTGAATAATTGGTTCCACGAATTTCTCGCACTAATCGAAGTATTAACTCTATGGAAAATATGGTAATTGGTTCTTGCTTTGTGAGATTCCAGCCATTAGCTAACTTCACAATGAATAACTCTTAAACAGTTAGTGTTAAGTTTATTGTAAATATTTATTTTCATATTTTACATCATTGTTCATCATCTAAATTAATAACTTACCAGGAATTGCGTCTCATATCATCATCAAACCAACCGCCAAATCAAAACTAAAATAGCGAATCGAAAGCGGAAGTTGAGCGCCGCCTGGCCGCCAATTCTGGGTCGAGAATTGAGTGAATAGGCCGATTTGCAATTAAGCATTGCAACTTTATTGAATCAGTAAATTAGTTCCAGATAGCATTAATAAGCGAAGTTAATGAACCAATGAGAAATTTTTAACAAGTTTTCTATTTGTTTATTAGCAGAATACGACACCAAAAGATAACAAAAACAAATTTTTTTCACAAGTTTTATTTTAAATAAAGAAATCAGATAATAAACAAAAGAAAATAAATAATATCGGTAGTACAGCAATATAATAGGCAAATAAATTTGTAAAGATATCCTTATTTAAAAAAATTTAACAAAGAATGCTTTTATGTCGCTCAATCACATCCATTTTTTGCTGTAGCGTAATCACTTCTCTTTTTTTCGTTTCCTGTTTTATCATCAAAAGTGTTCTTCCTTTTATCCATTTCGATACTTTTTAAAAGAGAAAATTCTGTACTCTACTGTATGTATACGATAGCAAAGCTAAATAATAGTACAGTAATGTTAAACAGTTAACAGCAAAAAGCCCATCTTTCTCATGTTTCACCCCTTCAAAATCATGTGACCATTCTTTGACTGCTCCTCGTCCGATTTTACTAACCGAAAATTAACTGTATTTTGTTAATTGACATTATAAAAGGAGCTTTGTTAGTAAGACTAGTCTGTGCTTAAAACTTGCACTAATCGAATATTTTCTTGCACTAACTGAAAAACGGTATCAATTTTATTAGTCGCACTAATCGAGGCCTACCTGTATATTGACCATTTTGATCCAATACATTTTTCCATCTTTCTAGTAGTAGCATGATTCCTATGCGCATAAAGTTTCTGATCTTTGTTTTCTCAAAAACTGAACCAAGTGATTTTTGACATCCTCATTTAAACTAAATGTTTTTCTGTCTAAAGAGTTCTGTAAAGATCAGAATAAGTAATAATCGCAGGATGCCAGATCTGATGAATATGGTGGGTGTGATAGCACATCTCATCCAAGCTGTAACAACTTCTGATGAGACATCAAACTTGGATGAAGTTTGGCATTGTTATGGTGAAACACTATGCCTTTTCTGTTAATCAATTCTGGTCTCATCTGTTTAATGAAGTTTGGCATTGTTATGGTGAAACACTATGCCTTTTCTGTTAATCAATTCTGGTCTCAGCTGTTTAATGGAATCACTCAATTTATCCAGTTGGTGGCAGTACACTTCCAAATTAATTGTAGAATTGTCTGGTAGAAGCTCAAAAAAACAATTCCCTTGAAATTCCACCAAACAAAGAGCATCACTTTTTTGATGAATGTCGGGTTTCGGAGTGCTTTGAATCGGCTCACCTCTTCTGTTCCATGATTGCTTGCATTCAGTTGCATTTTGTAAACACACTATTTTTCATCACCAGTTATGATCCATTTCAAAAAGGGGTCATTTTCTTCATATTTGAGCATCAAATCACAGATGTCTATACAATGGAGCAAATCTCTTTCTTTGAGAACATGTGGAACCCAAATATTGAGCTTTAAAACGAATCAAGTCGTTTCAACTGGTCATGAACAGTTGAATTCAAAAAATTCAATCTTGTAGCAATTTCTCATGTTGTTATTCAATAGTTTGCTTCAACTAATATCTTTATTTTGCAATCATCAGCTTCAATTAACTTTCCTGAAAGTGGTGCATCTTTAATATTGAAATTGTCAGAATGAAATTTTGCAAACCAGTTTTGGCACTGGTGTTCTATAATATTATTCTCCATACACTTCACATAACTTTTTCTTGCTTGAAAATCATTCTTATCTTTTTGGTAATAAAAAAGCAAAATATTCCGAAAAACTCCATTTTATTTTCCATTTTGATATGACACCAAAAAAAAACTGCACAGAATCGAAAAAATTTTTTATAAATAAACTTTGAAATGTCTGCTGTCAAAATATATAACAACAAATTTTGCAAACCAGTTTTGGCACTGGTGTTCTATAATATTATTCTCCATACACTTCACAACTTTTTCTTGCTTGAAAATCATTCTTATCTTTTGGTAATAAAAAAGCAAAATATTTCAAAAAACTCCATTTTATTTTCCATTTTGATATGACACCAAAAAAAACTGCACAGAATCAAAAAAATTTTTTTATAAATAAACTTTGAAATGTGTGCTGTCAAAATATATAACAATAATAGGTTTTCGAATGAAGTTGACTGGTTAAAAATACAACTAACAACACTCGTGGGAAAAAAACGAAATTACTTTCCGAACAATCCAATATCAGATCATAATGACACAAATAATTATTATTGTAATAATATATATTGTATGTTAAGAATCTTTATTTATTTGTGTTTATATGAACTAATTCTTAATTTACAAATTTGAATATATATAGAAATAATACCTGGTGAAGGAACTGCTGAAGTTATATCAATATGTTTGAAGAATCTTTATTTATTTGTGTTTATATGAACTAATTCTTAATTTACAAATTTGAATATATGTAGAAGTAATACCTGGTGAAGGAACTGCTGAAGTTATTCTTTATCATATTAAAGATGATATGGAAATATGTTTAAATGGATTAATTGTGAAAGAAGGAATAGCAAAAAGTACTGGGGAAGAGTAAGGAATACATTAAATTAAATTTTGTTAAATAGTTGTTAGATTGTTTTATAATTACTTAGTATTAAGTTAGAACTTAGTTTAAGATCTGAGCTCAGGCCGAACTCTGGAATTTGCAGAATCACTAGCCATTAGGATTAGTAGATATTTAGTATTATTGACAGTCGGTCGATTTCGCGACTTTGCAAGTTGACTTTTGAATTATCTATAACATTTTCGGACCAATTAAAGTCCATCTTCAGTAGTACGTTACAAGAGTTGACATCGGTCGATTTCGCGACTTTGCAAGTTGACTTGTAACTTACTACTGAAGATGGACTTTAATTGGTCCGAAAACGTTATAGATAATTAAAACTTTGCCTATACCTTGCTTGGAGGGCTATTTTTTGTCTTATTATTGATATTTAAAGCAAGAGACTTTTGAATTATAAGTGTTTATATTTAATGTTAACTTATTACAGAATTTTAATATTTATTGATTTTAGATCTTGTATTATTGAAATACCAAGATGTAAAACATTATCTTCAAGAAAAGTTTCAGAAGAAAAACCTGATTACTTTATTAAAGTTAAACATATTAATAATAAAAGTAACATAATATCTCAATCCTCTTTTCCTTCAAAAATATCCAAACCAATAAAGAATGAAGAAAAAAAAGGTTACATTGCAGTGCATATAAGTCATATTGTTACTCCAGATTGCATATATGTACATCGTGCTAATCAAACAGAACAACTTGAAGCGTATGTATATTGTATTTATAGTGTATGTATACAGTAGATGCCCGATTAATTAAAATTGTGAGGAAATTAATTTCTCCAGTTAACCAATCACAGATAATCTGCAAAATATCCAAAAAATCTGAATTATGGACAATATATAAAAGTAAATAAATTATATGCATGTATATATTTAAATGCTTTATTATTTAATGAAAATAAGAAATTTATTTATTTGCAATGAGAAATTATTGCAATATGTTAAAAAAAAATCTGAATTATGGACAATATATAAAAGTAAATAAATTATATGCATGTATATATTCAAATGCTTTATTATTTAATGAAAATAAGAAATTTATTTATTTACAATAAGAAATTATTGCAATATGTATAGTTTTAATTTGATTCTAATTTTCATTGCTAATTACCTAATATATAATAAAGAAATCAGTCTGGAGCATTTAAAAATCTTTCAGATATTGCAACTAAGATAAAAGATCAATAATTAAATATCACTTCTGAGTTGCAGATTAATCTTAGTTAATCTGTATTTTGTATAATCGGGAGATCTGGAGCATTTAAAAATCTTTCAGATATTGCAACTAAGATAAAAGATCAATAATTAAACATCACTTCTGAGTGATGTTTAATTATTTGATTTTGTGTAATCGGGAATCAACTGTATCTTAATTTCGTGTTTTAATTTTCTTTAATTTTTTAATTTAATTGTTTTTTTCCAAAAGAATGATGGAAAAGCTGCAGAAAGCATATAATCAGAGTGAATTAAGTGAAATAAATATTGAAGTAAACAAATCTTATGCTGTTCTTAATAATAAAGACCAAAAATGGTATAGAGCATATATAACTAAGAGTATAGATGATAATACTTATGAGGTATTTTTATTTTAATATTCATATATAATTCATTAAAAGTTTATTTAAATTGTTGGTTTTCTAATTGCAGATAGAATTATTTCTTATAATACATATCTCGTTTAATATTATATTTAAAAGAACCTTTTCCTCATTATTAATTTTGTCCAGATCATTAAACAGATGTTTAGAATTTCGTTATGATAAGTTTTAGTACCTGGAAGAAAAATGATTTTTTTTATCAATTAAATCATCTGTAAATAAGAATAACTACATTTCTTTAGATACCAAAATTTATTTAAAAAAATTTAATTGTTTTTTTCCAAAAGAATGATGGAAAAGCTGCAGAAAGCATATAATCAGAGCGAATTAAGTGAAATAAATGTTGAAGTAAACAAATCTTTTGCTGTTCTTAATAATAAAGACAAAAGATGGTATAGAGCATATATAACTAAGAGTATAGATGATAATACTTATGAGGTATTTTTATTTTAATATTCATATATAATTCATTAAAAGTTTATTTAAATTGTTGGTTTTCTAATTGCAGATAGAATTATTTCTTATAATACATATCTCGTTTAATATTATATTTAAAAGAACCTTTTCCTCATTATTAATTTTGTCCAGATCATTAAACAGATGTTTAGAATTTCGTTATGATAAGTTTTAGTACCTGGAAGAAAAATGATTTTTTTTTTATCAATTAAATCATCTGTAAATAAGAATAATTACATTTCTTTAGATACCAAAATTTATTTTAAACAATGAAAATCTGGATTATTTCTAATGAATTTAGATTTAAATTTCTAATTTGGAGTAAGTTTTTCATAATAAAAAAATTAATAGTTTCTTTGTTAAATTTTAATTATGAAAAATATTTCTAATTATGAATATTAAATTTTGATCTGATAACAATCATAAATCAACATTTACTAAGGAGATTTATGCAAACCAAATAATTCTATCAAGCCAAACTTCCTCTAGTGGTTTATTCTTGAAATAACTGCCAAATTAATAATTATTTTTAATTTATGCTATAGTGCCACCATCTATTGGATTAATAATTATTTATTTAAATTTAGGCTATTATGGCACCACCTTAGTCTAAATTTAAATAAATAATTATTAATCCAAAATATTTATTAATTATTTAATCAATGAGTGGCGCCTAAATCTCATAAACCGGCACCTTATGGTTATTATATTAATTTATACCTTAAAATTCTCTTATGGTTTGTATTATAAGTTTAAGCTTTTTGTACCTTTAGAACATACTACTTAAACTTTAAATATAAAATGCAATAACTCTAACTTGTTTAGAATGGAATGTTACCTGACGATGGTGTAAAACTGAAAACATTAATAGTTTCATAGTAAATAAATACTGATTCCTTACTGCTAAAATATTTAGGCTATCTTATGGCCACCTTAGTCTAAATTTAAATAAATAATTATTAATCCAACAGATAATGGATCCAAATTTAAATAAATAATTATTAATCCAAAATATTTATTAATTATTTAATCAATGAGTGGCACCTAAATCACACAAACCAGCACCTTATGGTTATTATATTAATTTATACCTTAAAATTCTCTTATCGTTTGTATTATAAGTTTAAGCTTTTTGTACCTTTAGAACATACTGCTTAAACTTTAAATATAAAATGCAATAACTCTAACACTTTAAATATAAAATGCAATAACTCTAACACAGTGCTAGAGTTATTGCAATTAAGCTTTTTGATCTGATATTCCAAAAATTCAGTTCAGATCAAAATTTAATATTTATAATTTAGAAATATTTTTCATAATTAAAATTTAATAAAATAATTGTTATTTTTAGATAACAGATATATTTACTGTTTGATAAATTTGTTTTCAAAACATTTTCCTGTCCATCTACTCATGTTTTTACATTTATCTCTTTGACAATAATGAATGACTAGTACCTCTGTAGAAACTAATACATTTTAAAATCTTGCACTTCTTGATTCTCGAAAGTATCAGATTTCAAAGAGTTTACTATATATAGTTAATAGAATCAGTTTAAATAATTAATAGTAAATTCATAATGCAACTTTAGTGTGACACCTCTTGAAACATATACCTGATGTTACCTAAATTTCTACTGCTTCTGTTTCAAAAATAAATTAAATGTCTTATATCATGATGTTTTCTATTACTATACACACCACAGAGTTTTAGTTGAGAATATTTTTAAATATAGCCTCCATCTGGTCATTTGAAGATGGATTTTATTGCTTGTGAACTTGTCTGTTTTTTCTATTATGAACCATGGTTTAATCAATTCCTGTCTGTACTTTCTCTGCTTCATTATTCTCAGCTATTGTGAATTTCTTTTGTTACATAATATAAAACTGTTCACAATGTGAACATCCAACAACCAAAAAAAATTTTTTTTTACTACAACTTTTTTGATTTATGCACAAAACTGTAAATTATATATAGTGGTCAGTTATGGCCATATACCTCCTATGTTGTTTGTATAATTTACAATAATCATTTAGTTTAGTAATAAACTTTTTCTACTAGCACTTAAACTACTTTTAACTGCATTTAAAGTTTAAGCAGTTAAAATTAGAATGTTTTAGTTTAGTAATACTGCAAAGTCGCAATATTCAAAAATTAGTAACAACAACTAATAATAATCTAAACTTAACGGTTTTAACAACTGCAAATCCAGAGTCTGACCTGAACTCAGGTCTTTTTATTACTTCCTAAAATAAAATCAATCATCAAACAATCCAACAGTAACTAATGTCTGTCCAACAAAACAAGCAGCCCAAAAACTATACATATAAACACAAGCTCAGTTTTTTAAGCAGAAATGTTTAATATATTAAAGCACTCCAGTTAATTTGTATCTCAGAATTTATTAAACATTTCTGCTTAAAAAGACTGAGCTTGTGTCTATATGTATAAAGCAAAAGTAGAAAGTTACATCCTTAAACCTAAAAACTTATGGCTTAAAGTGTCAAACAAGTGTTAGAACTAAACAACGAAAAGGATGTTAAAACTAATATTAATGAATTGAATAAATTCTCAAAACAAGTAAAGATAAATAATAAAAATAATTTATTTGACTCAAATACTTACAAGAAAAGTATTAAGTAAACTTTATTTAAGCAATAATAAAGCACAAAATAAGTTATCAATAAAACTTGTTTGATCAAAATTCAAATATTCAAAACAATAATAAATATAACCTTAAATATTAATTAATTCTACTACTACTACTCTCCAATATAAACTTAAGCACAATATTTTACTTGTTTGTATCTTATAACCATCAATTTAATCCTACCAATGTGAAAATTCAAATGACAAGTCTATTTCCGATGATCGGATTGCTTACATTTTGAAACTATATATTAGTATTGTTTTATGAAAAGTCAGAGGCATTAGAATGATCAGAATCGAATGGGATAATTGTAGTTTCAACTAAATCAAAGTTGTTTCCTGTTTAGTGTAGATTATAATAAAATTAGCATTAATTAACTGTTTGAAACAACAATTACCTTAGGATTCATAGGATAAATGGAACAAGATTTCATTCGTTTCAAATATTAATCATTTTAAAAGTCGACTTGTCAAACAATTTTAATAATTGTAAAACAATATGTAAAATAATTTAATTAAGAACAAAAAATTTGATAAATATAATTTTTTAACCCTTGATGCTCCTAGAAGTAAGGGATTTCAGGACGTCTAGTGTTCGTAAATTAAATAAGAAAATAAATTTTGGAGCCCCTGAAGAGAGGTGGGCCCTAGATGCTCCTTACTCCCTCTATTGATAAACGTTCCATTGATGATATGCCATTTTTATTTTCCCCTTTTAATAAATTTTCAAATATATGCTTTGTTTTAATAATCACTGTAGAAAAATTCTTAAATGCATGATAAATATATTTAATCAAAATATGAAACATTCAATAAATTTTATTTTAATATACAGTACAGTATATTATTGAAGTAACATAGTACTGTATGTAATTATTTATACAATGACATTATAGTACATACTTTTGTCATTCAAGAATAATCTTGAAATATTACTTTTTATAATTTAATTAAACTGTGTAAATATTTTATACAGTGGTTTGTTTATTCTGACAGACAGGAGATATACAAATATGATATTCAAAAAATATTTTACAACTAATAACAATATTTTGTTGTTTGTTCATAAATTACATTAATGACCATTTCAAACATATTTACGAAATCTGATTCTAATTAAATAATAAATTATTAATTGCATAAATGTGTTTATAAAAAATAAATATGATACATATTAAGTATGTAATAGGAAATAAAACTAAGTACTATTTATATGCTGTATAACAATATTACTAATAAATATGTTAAATATTTTATCCTATAGACAAATTATATTTTATTAAAAAAGTAATATCACAAAAAATAATAATTTCTTAAAATTGTAATTAATATAATGATTTAAATTTCTGTTTTATGTAATATTCATTATCATCATCACAAATTCATAATTATTTAATTACAATGTTAAAATATTAAGTAATAATAATAGTGGAAGCATTGGATTACAAAGGCACCTAAGTATATTACTATAGTACTCAATGAAAAATTATATTTTAATATTTTGTGAATTAGTCATATATAAAGGAATATAAATTTTGGAATTTATGAATATCCTTTTTTTTTGTGTGTTTTTATTAATATTAATTTATAAAAACTACTTTTTTAGATTTTGTTAAATTTTAATGCATTCCCGGGAATCCTGGGAATGGCTTTTATGTTCCTGGGATTTCCCGGAAGTTCCCGGGAATGAAAAAAGACCGGGAAATCAGAAACACTATTTGTAACACACATTTTCTAACTGATGAGACACAGAACATGAAAAGTGAGTTAACTTTTAAACTAAAACATAATATGTTAATAATAATGAAAATAATAAGAAATAAAAATGTATAGCATAATAAAATAATAATAGGATAGATCAGAGATAACTACTACACAATTAATTAGTATTAAATCTTTTATCTAATTTAATTGAATAATAATGAAAATAATAAGAAATAAAAATGTATAGCATAATAAAATAATAATAGGATAGGTCAGAGTTAACTACTACACAATATAATTAGTATTAAATCTTTTATCTAATTTAATTCCATAAATATTATGCCATGTACTCGATACTGCTGTAATTATTGTCTCAATACAAGAACTAACATTTTATTAAATTTTCTGTATGATATTGTTTCATGTAGTTTCAAGGTTTTAAGAGAACTACTCTTGAAGTGAATAGAGATACTTCTTCTATATTATATTTTTTTTTATTTACATAATAGTTTAATTTTATTTGCAAAAAACAATAAAATGCATAAGCTGCAGGAAAGGAGGATATGGCTACATCATGCTGAAGACAGCAAGAGTACTTTAAGGAAATAATAGTTATTTACATAATAGTTTAATTTTATTTGCAAAAAACAATAAAATGCATAAGCTGCAGGAGAGGAGGATATGGCTACATCATGCTGAAGATAGCAAGAGTACTTTAAGGAAATAATATAACAAATTCAAACATTCGTAGTAATTAGAATTTATCTATAATTTTTTAGAATGAATCTTTTAACACAATAAAATCACTAATTCCTATTTTTAATCATCAGTCAATGGGAAGGCAAATCTTTAATTTCAATACAAGTTTTAAAAATGTGGCCAGTTTAGTACTATATGTAGAGAATACTATAATTTCATCATTTATTTTCTTGATGCCTGCAGCAGACAGAAGTCTGCTGCAGGCATCAAGAAAAAAGTCTTTTTAGAAAGTTTTCTCTACTCATTGTCATTTTTTGATTGGTACTATTTTGATTCATATGATGCTAATGTAAAATTGTATCCTTAAAAATTAGGATAAAAACAAAAAACACTTATAATTTATTATCTACTTAGCCAATTTTCAAAAGTAATATATTGAATGATTCCTCAAACTAGTTCTTTAAAATGATATATAATACTCATACCTCTGAAGCCTTTAACCACTTAAAATCCAAAATCATAGGAAATAAAATCAACTCATCTGAATATGTCCACAGTGCAGCACCAACTTCCCAGTCCTTAACTTACTGATAAGATTCAATTTTGAATGCCAGTGTCATATGTTGGTCATATAATGGTCATAAGTCATAAATGCCAAAAATTTATGGATTTTGCACTATTATTTATCTATAATTTTTTAGAATGAATCTTTTAACACAATAAAATCACTAATTCCTATTTAACTATTTTGGTATAAATGCCAAAAATTTATGGATTTTGCACTACTAATGTTTACTAAGATTCTATACATTATCTTAATAAAAACATAGAGAACACAAAACTATAAAAACAAGACAAAAAATAACACTTTCTATATATCACATCATTGGTCAGATACTTGATTGATTGCATTGATTAATCATAGAATTTCATTGATTAATCATTGATGGAATTGCATTGATAAATCATAGAATTAACTAATTAATCATAGAATTAACTGATTACATCATTATCATAAGTCAAGGCATTCATAAGTTGAAGACTATTCGTACTTAAAATTGGAATACAGTGGTGCCTCGCAATTCTACATTTGAATTTTGTAGGTTGGCGCATGCGCATATAAGTCAAGGCATTCATAAGTTGAAGACTATTCGTACTTAAAATTGGAATACAGTGGTCCTCGCAATTCTACATTTGAGTTTTGTAGGTTGGTGCATGCGCGTTTGCCAAGATGCCAAGAAGTGATTTTACACTTTCAAGTAAAATTGCTTTGGTGGATAAAATTAAATGTCAGCCATCATGACTTGCTGAAATAACTAGCGTACCAAAATCTACCATAGCACGTCTTCTACAACAAGAAAATCAATTGAGTGAGGAATGGACATTACAGAAAGAAATTCTAGGAACATCCAGAAGAAAGCATGACGGAAAGGATCCAGAAGTCAAAGCATTAGATCAATGGTTTTCTATAATTATTAGGCGAAAGCATGACGGAAAGGATCCAGAAGTAGAAGCATTAGATCAATGGTTTCTATAGTTATTAGGCAAGGCGTGAATATCAGCAGCCCATTATTGAAGACGAAGTCAGAGGAAAAAACTAATAATTATTGGTAAAAAACTAATAATTATTTTTTTACCTATTATTTATTTACCTATATATTGCATATTTTATTTTAGAATTTATTATTACTTCGTTTAATTGGGTCAACCGCTTAATTGGGCCAAAATGGATTAGTCCCAATGTGTCCCAATTAAACAGAATCGACTGTATATTAAATTGCACTTATTATAAGTCGCACTAATCGAAATCGCATTATTCGAACTCTCACTAATTGAGGCCTACCTGTATTTAGTTTTATATATTATATATACACAGATAGTCCTTGAGTTACAACAGGGTTCAGTTGAAACCTACTGTCATAAGTTGGAGCAGTCATAATAAACAAATACCCAAAACTTATGGATTTCTCATTACTAATATTTACTATGACACTATACATAATCTTAATAAATATAACAAACACAAAACTATAAGAACCAAACACCAAAACTATTTCCATATATCAGACTATTGCTCAGGGACTTGAAACCATGTGAATTATATTGTCCAATCACAGAAATTATTGATGACATCACCAACACACCAAAACTATTTCCATATATCAGACTATTGCTCAGGGACTTGAAACCATGTGAATTACATTGTCCAATCAGAAATTATTGATGACATCACCAATATAAGTATTGCAAAGTCACAATAATTAAAAATAACAATAATAATTTACATCTAATGGTAACATCCAGAGTCCAGCCTGAGCTCAGGTCTTTTCATTATTTCTTATAATCTCAATAAATCAAATCAAGCAATTACTAACTAATGTCTACCCGACAAAAACAAACAACCGAAAAACTTGCAGCTTAAAGTATCAAACAAGTGTTAGATCTAAATAGCAAAAAACATTATTAGAAACTAATACTAATAAATTGAATAAATTCTCAAAGCAAGTTAAATAATAAAATATAAATTTATTTGACTCAAACACTTGCAAAAAAATGTAAACCAAAGCTTTATTTATGCAATAATAAAGCATAAAACAATTTATCAATAAAACTTGTTTAATCATAATTCAAATATTCAAAACAACAATAAATATCACCTTAAATACTAATTAATTCTAATATCTCCATACTCTGATACAAACTTAAGCCATGGTCGATCTTACAAGAAAGTTAGAAGTCACAAATCAGCTCCAATGCAATACAAAACACCTTACTGTGATACGTACGTTTTTATCCAAGTGACTTTTATACAAGGATAAAAGCATACACATCAATTGTCTCATTTACTTTAGTTGTGCAACAAGTTCAAATTTCTTAGTTTACAGAGCAATCAATTCACATCGTCTTACAAGAAAGTTAGAAGTCACAAATCAGCTCCAATGCAATACAAAACACCTTACTGTGTTAGTTGATATGTACGTTTTTATACAAGGATAAAAGCATACACATCAATTGTCTCATTTACATTAGTTGTGCAACAAGTTCAAATTTCTTAGTTTACAGAGCAATCAATTCACATCGTCCTCTTTATAAATTAATTATGTACCGAATAAAACATTGATAAGAGATCATTCTTATATTCTCATTTCGGATCAGTGGTAAATTATTTAGAATAGATGACCTTAAGAGCCGAGTGAATTTGTCAAGAAGCAGATTTCCAGTCTGTAACATGTAATTTCTAACTGATGAGATGGAGAACATGAAAAGTGAGTTAACTCTTAAACTAAAACATATGTTAAATAATAATGAAAATAAGAAATAATAATGGAGAGCATAATAAAATAATAATAGGATATTTCAGTAACTTCACAGTATGAATGGTTGTAAGTCAAGGCAGTCATAGAGAACTACCTGTATTGTTATTGATTAAAAGAATGATTATTACTGATCACTCTTAATAAAAAAACAAATATTAAAACTACACAAAAATATATTATTGTGTAAATACATAATAAAATAAAATGACAACTTCTGATTATACAAGATTGTTTAGAATACAGAATTATAATAGATTGCATAAATTGCTTAATCTTGAAACCTTTCAAAAAATATAACAATCAAGTTGTTGAGATTCTATAATAAATTTATATCATAAATTCAGTTTCTTGGATTTTTAATTTTCTTTAATTACTATTACGAAGTCACTAATTCTAACGAATATCAATAAGATTAATTATAACTAACCTAACGGTTCTAACAACTCTGCAAATCCAGAATTTGACCTGAGCTCAGGTCTTTCACTATTTTCTAAACTAAATCTAATTAAATCAAAACAATCCAACAACAATTAACGCTTAACTGAATTGAAATGTGTTCCCCAACAGAAAAAAGTTTGAGAAGCACTGATCTAAACTCATAAAAACGATGTTTAGACTTACATACTATAAACTGAATAAATTCTCAGAACAAGTTAAATAACAAAAAATATAAATTTATTAGACTCAAAATATTTACAAGTGTTAACTAAAGCTTTATTAAAGCAACAATCAATTAATCAACAAAATATATTTAATCCAACTCAAATATCAAAAATCCAATTATTCACAAGAAATATAATCTTAAATACAAATTAATTCTAATACCTCCACCACTGATACAAAACTTCAAGCAATTATAGATCTTTACAAGAATTCGAATGTCACTCAACCAATTTCACTTTAGAACCAACACCTCTCGTTGATATCAACATCTCTGTGTCGTGGGATACTTCTGATTTTATACCGAGTGACATACAATCTCATATTGCCTCATTTACATAACTTTGTGCAATAAGTTTAAATTTATTAGCTTACAGAGTAATCAATTCATGTCATCCTTTTTACAATATAATTATATACCGAATAAAACATCAATACAAGATCATACTTATATTCTCATATCGGATTAGTGGTAAAATTTAGATGACATCATTAGCCGGGAAAGCTTGTCTGGAAGACGGATGTCCGTCCTTTGCTAAATAGCGAGATGGAGAATGTGGAAGTAAGTCAACTCTTAAACTAAAATATAAAATATTTAAATATAATACGTTAGATAATAAAAAAAAACTAAAATATAATACGTTAGATAATATTGAAAATAATGATAAATAATAAAAGAGCATAATAAAATAAAACAGGACAGGTCAGAATTAACCTCTTCACACTATTAGATTTGTAACATGCATATTTATATTTCTGAGCAAATTATTATTATATTGGGGTATGTCAATGTGAGCACGAAATAACTCTGGAGCAAAAGTGCTATGTAGGACAAGAGTCAAGATTCTGTTACTTGAGATGTTTTAGTTGTTATATGAGTAACTAACTGTCTGTGTTGCTGAGAAACGTTGCATGTATTGAGTAGTGATGCTTTTTGTAGTGTTATGTATGTCATTGCATGTATTGAGTGTGGTGCCTTTTGTTTGTTATATATGTCTTGGGGTGTAAATCTAATGTTCCGAGGTTTTTGTGTAGTGTGTTGCATGTATTGAGTAGTAGTGCCTTTTGTAGTGTTATATATGTCTTAATCTAATGTTCCGAGGCTTTTGTGTAGTGTGTGGGGAATTACTCCTGTTAAGGATAGAATGATGTGTAATTATTATTATTATTATAATTATTATTTACATTTTTATGTATGTGACCACATCAAGAAAACTAAACATGCTGCTTTTATAAACAAAAAATACTAGATATAAAAATAAAATAGAAAAAAGTACTGTTAAATTCTTCAGAGGAACAAAATTTATTAATAATAATGAGTTTTTGCCCTCTAGTCCATTTTCAAATAAAACTAAACATTCAAAATTGTTTCATATACAGTCAAACCCTGATAACTTAATAAGTTTCAAGGCAATATTAAACACCTAATTATGAATTTTATCAATTCTCAACCTTTGAATTCCAGAATATTCTCAAAATTATGTGAAGAAATGGAAAGCTGATATATGCAAATTACTTTTGCATACAAAAGTTCATTGATTGTAAAGAGGAAAAATATTGCAGCAAATTTTTAAATTACACTTTGCACTGTTGCAGCAATTTTATAATGAAGTGCGATTATTTCTAAGTGATTTTAAATTTCCTTGTGATCAGTTGAACAACTTTACTTGGTTATGTATGGCAGCCTACTTAGCAAATATTTTTGCATACTTGAACACATTCGATACAAATCTTCAAGGTAGTGATGGATGTGAATATTTTTGTTGTTGGAGATAAGATTGAGATAGTGATTATAAAATTAACATTATGGGCAAACTGAAACTGAAGATGGTAGTCTCAGTAACTTCCCAAGTCATCTCTGGAGTCCACTGATGAAAAATTGCCACAAGTTAAATATCATCACTGAGCATCTGCATGATTTAGCAACTAGCTTCCAAGATTACTTTCCTGCATCATATCCTGAAAACTTATCCATAAGAAATCTGGCCACAAGTTAAATATCATCACTGAGCATCTGCATGATTTAGCAACTAGCTTCCAAGATTAATTTTCTTGCATCATATCCTGAAAACTTATCCATAAGAAATCTTTTTGAGCAGGAGTCCCCAAATTTTTTGGAAAAGGCCTGCATAAACAATTTACTAATGAATGATGGGCCAGATTAGAGTAGATTGAGAATTTTTGTAATTAGACAAGAATTCATTTTTTTTGTAACAGATGTTGCCACTTTCTGCTCAGATGGAGTACTAAGTAGTGAGATGAAACAAGCCCTTCACAGTCTGCTCACTCCTATGAAAGGATTAGCCAGATTGTGGAGGACAGGAATCTGTGGGCCAGATGTGGACCCCCATGAGAAATATTTCCAAGGAGTGAGACCCAAGAATTGAACCCAGATACTTGAGTGGAAACCAAAGCACTTCCGTGCGACTAATCCAATTGATTCATTATCTAAAATGTTATTGGTGAACTGGAATTAATTGTTAACAATCCACATTGTTTTATAATCATAATGGTAGTTTTTTGGCAGATTTAGATACTCTGTATGTTTTAAAATGGATAAGTCACATGCTTAATTATGTCTTTATAATTGTTTTATTTTAATTTCAAAAGAAAATTATTTGTAATTAATGACAAAATAATACTTATTTTCTGCTTTATATCTTATTTTAACATGTACATTAGAAAATCATACAAAAATAATTCATTTTATTGCAATTTTAAATAATTTTATCACTGTGGGCACTGCCATGTAGTAATATAGGATAACATCATTGAAATATAAAACAAAAATCTTTCTTTCCTGACATATTTAGTGATTTCTAGTGTACTAATTGACATGTAACTTATGAAATTATGTCATTTTGTGATCCCTGAATTAAACAGCAAGGTAATTTTTCAATGAATTATGATGTTTTAAATGGCATTATTTATTAAATTTAGGAAATAAATATTGAGAATATTTATAATAATTTTTGGTGTTTACCAATTGTTATTAATATCTATTATGTGTTAATATATATTAAACTTCTTTCATAAGAAACAAATATCAACTAGTCAGATCAAATCTTACAGGCCAAATGAAATCTTCCTGCAGGCCAGATAAGGCCTGCGGAGTATAGTTTGGGGAACTCTGTATTGCACTATATACAAAAGGCAAAATGAAATCTTCCTGCAGGCCAGATAAGGCCTGCGGAGTATAGTTTGGGGAACTCTGCTTTTGTATATAGTGCAATACAATTAGAAACTCTTTGAGAGAGGAGCAAGATGAACTTGATGTTACTTGTGATGACTCATTGAAAATATTTTTCAAAGAATATAACTTCAATTCTGTGTTAAGATATTTTTTAAAATATCACATCTTTAATATGAGGTGTATTCCAAAAATAAGGGCTGTTTGCTTATATTTAAATGTTGGCAGGTTCAAAGAATATAACTTCAATTCTGTGTTAAGATATTTTTTAAAATATCACATCTTTAATTCGAGGTGTATTCGAAAAATAAGGGCTATTTGCTTATATTTAAATGTTGGCAGCTCAGAACAAAGTTGCATGAATGCAGCACCATCTACGGATTGTTTATGAAGCCACTAAAGTCGTTGTTTTGATTCAGTAGTCGTTTGACTGTCGGTGAAAGCAAACAATAATGGCTTTGAAAATCATTGCTCCGGCCAGTTACGAAGCGCATGTTGTTATTCGATTTTTGTGTGCAAAAGTATCTACAGCTGCTCAAATTCATCAGGAGTTGTGCCTAGTTTATGAGCCTACAGTAATGAGTGAAGGAAAGGTTAGACAATGGTGTCAACACTTTAAAAGTGTGCATGATGAAGAGCGGAGTGGCAGGCCCAGTATCCAGAACGATGAAATCATGCAACAAGTGGACCAAAAACTGGGATCTGATCGATGATTGACGATTAATGCTCTGGCTGATGAATTTCCTCATGTTGGACGCACCACTATTTCCATGATTGTCATGGAAAAGCTCAGATATCACAAATTGTGTGAAAGGTGGATAATGAAAATGCTTACTGACCAACACAAAGAGCAAAGAATGTCAAGTGGACAAGCGTTTTTTGACCGCTGTCGACGAGATAGAGATGATTTGTTTTCCCTCATTGTTACAGGTGACGAGATGTGGATATCCTACACCAATGCAGAATCAAAACAACAGTCAATGCAGTGGCACCATTCAACTTCACCAAAACCAAAGAAATTCAAGCATTCTTCTTATTCAAATTGAAAAATTTTGGCTACTGTTTTCTGGAATGAAAAGGGCATTCTTTTGGTTGATTTCATGGAACATGGGACAACAATTATAGCTGATGTGTATTGCAAAATGCTCACCAAACTGAGATGTGTCATCCAAAATCGACAGTGCGACACACTGTTGTCTGGGATAGTCATCCTCCACAACAACGTGCGTCCTCACACCATTGTCCATACCAAGGATAAGATTCAGGATTTCCATTGGGAACTTTTCGACCACCCACCCTACAGTCCTGACCTCGCATCCAGCGACTATTACCTCTTCTTGCACTTGAAACAATGGCTTGGTGAACAACGGTTTGAAGATGATGAGGAACTCAAGACTACTATTGTCAACTAGTTCAATTCCCAGGTGGAGAACTTTTATGCTGAAGGGCTGAAGAAGCTAGTGCAGCATTATGAAAAGTGCTGAGAAGTGAATGGCATTTATTTGGAAAAATGAAGTAGGTTTGTAGGAAACTAAAACTGTCAATAAAAGGTTTTTCTAATGAATATATTTTTTTTATGACCAAATGTCCCTTAATTTTTGAATATGCCTCATATTTATAATAGTGAAAATTAAAAATTCTTATAAATAAATAAAACTGTTGAATGTTTTGCTAAAATTTTTGGATTTTAAAATAATAATATTTTTATAAAAATGTGTCATATTTTAGTGAGAGTATTGCATATTGAATTACTTTGACATATATTTTGTATAATAAATTTTATATATTAAAATTTAAAATGTAGATTTTTAATAATTAAACTTTTATATTTTTATTTGTTCAATAGCCAATCAGAAAATCAGATATGGAACTCAACAAATTCTTTATGGCATAATCAAGACAGTGTCCGTGAATATGGTAAATTCATATACAGTTTTTATCATAATTTTTTTATAATATAAATGCTGCTATGATTATTAAATTTTTACATATTTTTTTAATTTTTTGGAGATTCTCGGCAACTGGATGTATTAACAGCTCATCTTCAGAGATTGCATGGAATGGAAAAAGGAAAACATTGATAAATATAAACATTGAATGTAATTAGTAATTAATAACATATCATTTTTCAAGTAAATATTTATATTATTTATCTTACAAAGCTTTTACAATAAAAAATTAGAGAATGAGGATTAAAAGTAGAATAAAATATCAGAAAATGTAATTTAATTTTTGTTTACATTTAAAATTGTCTTCCATTTAGCTTTCACTTTTTATATACAGAATTAAATAAATCTGTAATAAATGTGGAAACTTTCATAAACTTGAAGTCATATGCTTGAATTTCCTAAATCTATTATTAATAGACATATCATCAAATTCAATAAGATAAAAAATTTAAGGGCAAATTTAATTAAAAATAAGCTATTATTAAGCAAAATTTTTAAATTTTGCTTTATAAAAATTTTTAAATAACTGTTACATTAATTCTTTGCCAAACTGCAATTTTATCATATATAATTTATATTAAAATTTTAAATTACTCAATTTTTATGTGTGTGCATTTCAATTAAATTCTCTTAAACAAAAAAAAAGTACATTAATAATATAAATATGACTTTTACTTTAGATTATATTGAGATTAGTAATAAGTAATTAGAGCTGTGCATTTTACAGGCAATTTTATTTATTTTTTTCCAAACATATTTGGATTTGTTTTTGTAATGCATTGAATATTATTGTTATATGAATATTTATTTTATCCTTTATTATAGTCTCTAAATATTCAAGAAGTATTATAAGTGAATATATATAATTAAGGAAAATTATAATATTGAAAGCAAAACAAAAGTGTTTGATAGAATTATAGATATTATATGATGCATTAGTGGAATGGCTTTTAGATCTGAATGATTCTTTCATTAGAGCAATCAAGAAGAATATATTTATTATAAAGATAAATATTGCATACAGAATACCAAAGATTTAAATTGTCTATATGCCTTGTGAATGGTTCCTAGATACTTGACCAATGGATAGTTCATTGACAGACATTTGACTAAATGGATATTGAGTCTATAGATATTTGGCTAAACAAACAATTAGCAGAACATATATTTGGCTGAATGGACAATTAGTACAAAGGATATTTAGCCAAAAGGACATATAGCTTTTTTAATTTTATTTCTTCCTTTTTTATTTTCATTTATTTGTTGTTTTGTTATTTTTATTTATTCTTGTATACTACAAAGAATATTACTGCTATATGAAAGTATATGTAGTTGTTTTGTAAAAAAATGAAATAATTGATTCCTGTCTGATTTCCATTATAAATGAGAGAATAGAAAGATATTTTTATGTACTGAAGTGGGTCTTATAATAGACTGAAAATGTTTTACTCTTTGTTAATAAAAGTTTTTTTCCTGCTATAAAGGCTTGTCTTAACTTAGAATTAGGAAGCAGGATGAAGTTTATTTAATTTATATTTTATAAATGAAAGAAATTATACGGAACCCTATTGCAATGCAAAAATATAAATTTGAGGGGGCCTTGATCCAATTTCAATCATGCATGATAGAAAATCTATGGTGACCTATTGCAATGCGAAAATATGATAAATTTGAGGGGCCCTTGTGATATATATGAAAGGCCCTTATGATATATGATTTTAATGGAGCCACATCTGATTCGAATCATACAATGCAAAAATATAAATTTTAAGGGCCCTCTGTGATATATGATAAGATTTAAAGGGGCACCCTGTCTGGAATGATTTACCATGTTATCCTATAAGAGTTATGCTTAATGATGATGTCAGATGTACCCACTTAATAACTTCAAATTTTATCATATATTACAATGGCCCTCTCAAATTTTCATATTTTCACATCACAATAGAGTACTATACAATTTCTATCACATATAACTGAAATTGGATAGTGGGCTGTTATATCATTTGTTTTATAAAACAGTTACATTACAAAGATAAATAAAAATAACAAAAAATGGCAAATAAGTAAATAAAAATTAAAAAGGAAAAATAAAAATAACAAAATTAAAAAAGCTATATTAATTATTTAAGTGAAAAATCTTAAAAACAAAACAAAGTAATTCAAATTACTTGAGATTTTTTGCTTTGAAAACTCTTGAAAATTACTGTACATTAACTGTACAACCTTAAGACTTGCATAAAGTAGAATTTTATCAAATTTTTCATTAGAGAAAACGCATAAATTTTTACTTTTTTTAAACAAATTTCTTATTGCCAACACATCTTTCCACAAAATATCAATTTATCTTATTTTTTTCAAACCTGTTTCCAAACCTAATTTTCTTTTAAGATCATTTAACAGGCCTAATTACAGAAAAAAATTTTTATTATGCAAATGAATTGGATTTTAGTTTAATTTATAGAATAGATTTAAACTTAAACCCTCATATATCATAATGATACAGTGTGTTTAACAACTATAAATTTGAGAGAGTTTCTTTGTGAAAATGAATTAAATTTAATTCTATAAACTGAATAATTTTTAATAAAGATTAAAAATATATATTTGTCCAAATCCAAATTTTAAATTTTTGCTCAGTGATGTAATGTAATTAGAAAGCTATAAAAAAAATTTTTCTTAAATTTTGAGATAACTCAAGTTCTGTGCATCATAGGAAATTTATTCAAGTATCATTAAAACCAGAACTAGATAAGATTTTTAGTGATGCACAAAAAATGTTAGAGATATTTGAAATAAATGAGAAAATATACACTCACTTATATCAAGTTAAATCTAATTGGATATATATTATATATATCCAATATTGGATTCTAATTGGAATCTAATTGGATATATATTATATATCCAATTAGATTCCATTACTAGATAGCATAAGTGATAAGCTCTAAAATAGGATCTCACTGAGCTTTTTCTATCAAGTAGAAGCTGAGATATTAAGAATGGGATGTTTATTCTGGGATCCACTGTATGAGGGGAGGCCAAAAAGTTCTTATCCTCATCATGATATAGTTTTTCTAGGGATCTGAAATTTGGACTTCAAACTCCTTCTTTTCTACATATTCACCTCCTAGAGCCCCACATTTCTCCCATCTGTGGAACAGTTGTTTAATTTCATCTTTGTAAAAGTCATCAGATTTGGAGGCAGACCAGTTCTCTACAGCAGTAATGACTACTTCATCATTGAAGAAACTTTTTCTGTAAATGTTTTTTCATATTTGAAACAGAAGAAGTCTGAAGCAGCTAGGATTGGAAAATACAGGGATGAAGCAAGGTTTTGTAACCATATTTGCTCAGAAAAATGATTGTTTTTGCAGCTCAGCATGCAAGTTCATTGTCAATTAGCAACAATACATTATTCGAGAGCATTTCATTTTTTTCCTTGATACTGTCCTGTAACTTTGTATTAAATTCTTGTAGTATGCTCCTGTTATTGTCAACCCTTTTTGAAAGTATTCTGTCAATATGACACTTGCTCCAAAACACAGACAGCATGGTCTTCCTTGATGACTTTCTGTTGGGTCATTCTACAGGCTGGTGCAATCCTATTTGAATTCCTGTTTCCATTGTTTCATAGTATCATATGAAGAATATTCATCATCATACAGGGCCAACATCTTTTCATGATTGTTTGTGTAATTTATTCTTGAAAATGAAGGAATTATATCACAACTTGATATTCAATTTTGTTCAGTATGAAACCTTCTTCTCTTATTATGCTTCTAACTCTAGTTAAACAGGAACAAAAAAAAGGAATGTGTATTAATAAGACAGTAGCTTATCATTGTTTACAATTACAGATCTATAGTATATATAGCATGATGAAGATAAGAACTTTTTTGCCTCCTCTCATATATAATTAATACTTTTATATCTTAAATAAATAGAACAGGATCAATTTGAATAAGATATATATATTTGAACTGACTTTGAAATAAGTTATTACTACTAGATATATACCAAGTATTAAGTTGCAAAATAAAAGTATTTAAATGGTGAAAAGAATGTTCTGCTATGTACAGGTTGTGTATTCCAAATCTGAAATATTCTGAAATCTGTAACTTCATTTTTACAAAGAAAAATGATGCAATAGTATGCACTCAGCCATGGCACACTGACATGATTCAAGATTCAATAAACTGTCAAACATTGCCAGTGTAAGGTATCTGCAATTATTTATTTTCTATTGTGTTGTTTATACAGTATATCATTAAAAATAATGTGATCTGATAATGATAATTCTATGAGTAACAGTGATAATATTCTTCCAAAGATGTTGAGTAAATGCATTTACATTATTTATTGTATTTCTATTCTTGTTTTTTATGTCAAATATAAAGGAATTTTTCTGAAAGTGAATTTTTTCTCATTTCTCTTCAATACTACCTTATTATGTATTCCAAAATCTTGAAAAATCCAAAATCTGAAGTGTTCTGTCCCAAGCATTTCGGATTAAAGATATCCAACCTGTATAATGAAAATTTGTTTCATTATATTTTGATTTAATTAATCTGTATATTATACTATATAGCAGGGGTAGCCAACTTGTTTGTCATTAAGATCGAGTTTATATGTTAACAGAGTTCACATCTACCTTCGAAATTCTTCGTTTGATGGTGAGAGTAGAGATAGGAGTCAAAACTACATATCCCAAAACAAGATATCCAGCAGCGGCAGTAGGAGCCAAAACCACATATCCCAAAACGAGATATCCGGCAGCGGCGACGGTGTTTTTTCCTTTTACTTACTCATAAATCTCAAACACAATACTTCACTTTAACTCTCACAACTGTCAGTTCATAGGTGCCATGGGCAGCAAATTTATAATTTTGTCTAAATGCTCTGCTACTACCAGCTATTCTGTTTTGGGCCATACTCAGCAATAAAGCAAAAGTTTGACTTTAATTGTTTACAGAAAGCAATATACAATAAGAGAGTCATCTGATAACTTATGAAGATCAACTACAAATCGTCCCGCAATCGACTGGTCGATCGCGATCAACCTGTTGGCCACCCCTGCTATATAGAAATAATGAATAAGAGAATTATAAGAAAATAATATTAAAGAATAAAGTCCTCTGATTTATTCCATCTTGTCTCATGTCATTCTACATTTGTCATTTGTCTCAGATCCAATTTATTAATTCTCCTATACAAATTCTTTCCTACATTATACTTACATCATTATAAATTGATATCTGAGCCATAAGTTGTTAATTCATATGTAGGTTGTCTTCTTACCTTTAGACACTACTTTTATAATTTAACCATGGATCAAAAAGCAATCATGATGCACTAAGCTTGCTAAATTCAAATATTCCTTTGTCAGTTTGAAGTCATAAAGGAAGACTAAGATCTGACATTGAAGGACTTTTAAAGGCCTTCAATATCCTAAGTGCTACAAAGATTATGGTGATTCATAGGCATAAATTACTTAAAAAGCAATGAATGTAATCTGGGAAAAGTTTGTCCTTTTTTTCCTTCATAAAATTCAAGATTCAAAGTATTCCAGCTATTGATCCCATTGCCAGACAACAGAAAAAGTTTGTGTTATGGCAACAAACTTATTAAAGTCAATGTTGAAAATGCCTTTGATGGCTGAACTCCAATTATTATAAGCTCATTCTTGAGGATCTTATTAAAATTGTTTTTTTTAAGATGGGAAACTTGATCCTGATCATATGGTGAAGACTATGATAGTTTTAAAATTGATAGATATGGACTCATTGAAGCTGAAATCAAGATTCTTGAGAATATTGATTTCAGCTTCAATGGGTTTTAATGAACAGCAATCTGCAACAACTACACATGGAACAAAGAGGTATATTCTTGCTATTAAAAGATTCTGAGAAAGGAGAGATCTTTGTCTCTCAAAATATTAATGTTTGATTTTCTCAAGCATTGTTACTTACTCATTCATCAGTTTTTATTGTTGGCCAGAAGATTGCATAATAAATCATTCTCTTACCATTTTGCTGGATCTGGGTTCAATTCAGATCCTCTCAAATGGTAAGAAACAATCCAGATCCACTTTTTCAGGAGGAGTGAAAAAGCTTGGTCTGTTAGCCAGAAAGTTGAAGAATGGACCCAACCCATCCTTCAACTTTCTGATTGCTCCATCATGAGTGTTGGCCAATCTGTAATCGGTTCTACTTAAAACTAACTAGTTTTTTTATTATTGGACATTGAAAATAATCCAGATGATATGGCTACAGATGAAAAAGAAGTATCTTCTCCTCTTAAGTTGTTTTAATTGGTTTACCAGTTTTAATATTTTTTGTAAGTGTAGAATAAAAGTGTTTTTTTTTTTTGTCTTGGTCAAAATTTATTGTGTGAACTAATCATACCATTTAATAGATTATTTTTTTTTTTTTTTTTTTGTCTTGGTCAAAATTTATTGTGTGAACTAATCATACCATTTAATAGATTATTTATGGGAAAAATCTATACCAATTTACAAAATTTTCAATTAAATAAAATTGCTAGTATTGGAACTAATTATAATATAATCCCAGAAATGAATGTATTAAGAGATTACAATAAAAAATAATGTTTTGTTTTTCCTTATCAATAAGTTGAAATCATTACATGATATGAGATGGATAGAGAATACACAGTTCTACTTGATTTAACATGAATTAATTTTACTCTTAAATGTAGTTAAATTATTTTGTGATTTATAAAAATTTATTTCATTTAATAATAGTTTTAGTTTTATATAAAATGAAAAACTGCTTAATTTAAATTTTGTTTTTCATATCATATACAAATATTTTTAATAAATTGGTTTTAATAAACTTAGCAATGCTTTAATATTTATTGAATTATAATTGATTCCCTTAATATCTCTTTTAATCATAAAATTGAATGTTGGATAATAATTTATTTTTGAATATAAAATTTAATTAAAAGATGGAGAATTAAATCAAGAGGCAAACAAACAAAATTGTAGAGCCAATTGCTAATTTTATAGACATGAATTAAATATATTATAATGAATATATATTATTTAATTTTAGAATTATTTATGCTTCAAAGTAATATTTGCACCATTTATATAAATTTACAAAAAAATATTGGAATCAAAAATAGATTTTTATTATACATTACATGGAATCACTTATCTGTTGTCAGGTGTACTGGGCTGATGTCTGCATGAAAGTAATTTCTGATAAGCATTATTGTTTTAATTTACTTAGAATAAGAACAAATTGCAATTTTGAGATGAAATATTTGTTTTTAAATTTTAGAGTAATAGTTACCAGATATTTTTTTATTGCCATATAACTGGCCATGAGCATTTCATGGTGGCCATTTTAACAAAAATAACTCTGATAATCATAATTAAATTATTAATTATCATTATTGTTTGTAGCTATACTTGAGAACTATTGAATTATGAAATCAATTATATTAGTTTTAATTTTTTTATTTTAGGTTGTTTTCTTCTATTGTGAATAAACTTATGAAAAAAGAAATACTTATTAATATATGAGGGAATGGTACAAAAATAATACATAAAATTTAAGTAATTTACAATCTTATATCTGAAATATATTTGTACTTGAAGCAACCAAGTTTTACTACTTAATCAGACATTATATACAGTAATGACAGCGACTACTCACTCTTTTTTTTCGGTGAAATGATCTAATAAAACCTTCTCTATTGGTCGTACGATATGAGGTGGAGTCCCATCTTGCATGGAAATTTTCCCATCTAGGCATCCTTATTTTTGCAATTGCGGAATTACAAAGCTACGTAGCATAGGAAGTTACGGTACCTTTGTTGTGTAACAGAACAGGTAATTGCATCTGTTGGCTGTAATTCCTCAAAGTATATTCTAAGAATGAAATTTGATATGAAACCATACCAGACAGTGATTTTTGTCGAGTGCATAGGAATTTGCTGAATAACGTGAGGTTCTGAAGCCAATATTCGGCAATTTTGAGTATTGACTACTACCGAGATAAAAATGGGGTTCATTTCAAGAATGTTCTGGACCGATTTCGCTTCCGTTCTGGCCAAAAAAGGTAGAGCAAACAATTTTTTCGGAATTATCTCTTTGCAATTGCTGTTAGCTGATGATTTTGTAAAGATAAAAGTGGATTACTTTCCGAAGAATTTTCTTTATTGTAGAATATGGAACATCCACGTCCCTCGTTATTCTAGCTAGTATTAAAAAAAAACTTTTACAAGTGTTTTTTAAAGCGCCTAAATTCACGTAAAGCGGCTGCTGTATTGCATCATTAATGTAGAATAAAGTAACAATTAAAGCTTGATCAGGCAGAGTAAGACGCATTTTTTACAGCAATTTTAGAGAATATGCTGCTTGTGATACTCTCATTTATAGCTCTCTGCTGATGGGGAAAAAGCGATTTATGCAAATTTTCTTTACTCTCTTTGATACCTTTTATCTTAAAATTTTAAATTTCATTTTAGATTTGTCTTATTTATTTATTTTTGTTCTCTTTCCATGTATTTCCTATTGCACGGTGCCATATTTTCCTCTATCGGTACATGTTGGAACTAAATTTTTTTCGCTGAACCGTCTCATCCCTTGAATAGTATATGTACAAAAATTTTTATACTATTCTGCTCATTAGAGCTATAGAGAACTGTGAATAGAGACTTATAATTTTTAATTATAGTCATCTTATATTTATTGTATATATATAGAGTATATGTACCGATGGCAATAAATCTACACGTTCCCATGAGTTATTGTTATAAAGAGCAAGGAAAGCAGACTCATTTACATTAGTAAAGAAACCTCTTTATTAAACAAAATACTCCACTTAAGCTATGGTTTAAAGCCAAATTTACTACAAACCCTGTATCAGGCTTGTTAATATAATCATAGAAACATTATTTTTTCCCAAAACTCTGAAGCAATAAATTTACGCGCATCCAGACTAAATGCCCCCAATCACTACTTCATGGGTCCTCCTTTCGCAGCAAACAAATTGGCAACTCGTCTCGGCATTTATTCTACATAGGCACAACAAAGATCTGGTGAAATGTTTGTCCACGCTTCTTGAAGAACCGCCTTCAACTAGTCTTTAGTTCGAGACTTGCATTTTCGCACCTGTTTCTTGAGTACACGTCACAGATCTTCGATTTGGTTCAGATTGGCAGAATTTGGGGTCCATTCCAGGACTTGGACCTCATTATGGCGAAACCATACAATAGTGGAGCATGCAGTATGTGGCTTCGTGAGATTTTGCTGGAAGATCGAATCTCACTGTGGACGAAGGAGCCCACAGAAGACAGGAAATGTTGTTCCAAGATTTCTTGGTAACTTGTGCATTGATACACCCATCATACGGAACCAAATCACCTGTTCCAGAAGAGTCAAAATACCCTCACATTTGCAGTACAGGCTCTAGGAGTCCCGGCGCCCCGATTCAACTTTCTTGTAACATCTATTCAACGTCCTTACAATATTGAGAAAATGATAATTTTGGCGCCCTCCTTCCAAAAGCGCCCGATGCAGTGCATCATCGGGGCGCTTTCTCAACACACTGGGTTAAGCTGGCCCTGCACACTTGCATAGTATCTAGAAACTTCACTTCTTTCTTCACTCAGCTTTTGAAGAGTCCATTTGACTTGCGGATGACTCTCCGTCCGATATTTCCGTAAAGGACTGGGAAGGGAGACTCGTCAGACCATATCACCTTCCCCAGTCAGCCTCCGTCCAGGGTAAGTGGTTTCTGATCTACGCCATCCTCTTCTTTCGCTAAGCTGGTGCCAATATAGGTTTTCGCTTACTTTTGTAAGAGCCATATCCCATGTAATGTAGTTTGTTATTAAACCATTGTGTTCGATCGATAGTTCCGCAGCTTCCACGAATGTATCAGGTCGGTGTTTAACTACAAGACTATGCAAAATTTTTATTTTGTCTAGCAGTATTCTTTGGTGGTCTATCGTTGCTGCATCCAGGCTGGATGGAACCGGTCTCCTCGTAAATATTTGAGGAAGGTTCTGACTATAGATTCGTTTAAGCCCTATTCTCGAACAACCTGTCGCTTAGCTGTTCCATTTTGTCGGCTATGGAGGATCTTTTCGCGTATTTGCAGTTCTAAACCTCTTTTTTTCTTGCTATTTTTCCGACTTGTGAAGTGTGCAGAAAGTGAGCCAGATTTTATATTCTTAATTGCACAAATAAAGATAAAATTTGCATGTCCAACCAAGCATTGTAAAGAAGAACCAAGCATTGTACAGAATATTGGATGCGCATAAATTTATTGCTTCAGTTTTTTGGGAGGAATAATGTTTCTAGGCTTATATTGACAAACCTGATATAGAATTTGTAATGAATTTTGTGGTAAACCGTAATTTAAATAGAGTATTTTGTTTAATAAAGAGGCTTTTTTCTAATATAAATGAATCTGCTTTCCTTGCTGTTTATAACAATTCATGCTGTGTGTATAGATTTATTGCTCTGATAAGGTATTTCAAAATACAGTACAGTAAAAAAAAAAATGTATTTTAATTGTACTATTTCATTCATAAAATTTACTTTAAAGTAATTAAAATTTAATATTTTACTCAATCAAGTTATTAATCTTTTTATGTTTGCGGGATCCTGACCTCTTGGAAGGCTCTAGACTCAAGTTTATATAGCCCATGCTTTATCCAGCCTTTTAAAATTTCTATTATGGATAGAGTATTTCATTTTTATGTAACTATTGTACTTGAAACTTTTTATAATAATGAAGATTTTTAAAATTTTATATGAAAGTATAAAATGATAAGTATTTTTAAAAATTCAAATAATACGAATAATGTCCTAAACAATAATATATTTTTATCTAATTATTATTATTATTAATAATAAATTGTATTTAATTAATAGTGAATTAGTGGAATCACATAAATTGTAAATACCAGTTCTTAGTGATTATGATTAAGGAATATACACATCATCAGCTATTAGATATTGCATTTTCTTTTAATGAAAAGATAAATTTTAAAATTCTTCAAGTTATTCTTCGCGATATTTTGGATAAAACTGGTTTGCATAACTCTACTATTAAAATTGATTTGAATGAAAACTTAAATTCGGCAACAGAGAATTTCGATTCTTCTTTTATGAATTTTCCAGAAATTGAAAATGTCATCGATGCTTCCCTTACAAATGTTCAAGATGATTTAAATACAGATTCATTAGATGAAATTAAAAATCAAGACAGAAATTCAATATCAGAAATGCAATATCTTGAAACTTTCAAAAATGAACATGTAGACGAGACGTTTTTCCAAAATCAATCTTTAAATGCTGTTTCACTTCAAGAACGTCAAATTGTCTCTTCGTCTGATGATGATGATGATAAGGTTTTATCCACAATTGAAAATAAAAATTCTGAAATTAAACTAAACAAAGATTACGTTAGACTGCCGAAAATATATAATTTACAAGAAAATAATAATAATCTTAACTTATCACCTCCGAAAAAAATAAATTGTCAAAATATATCAGTAAAATTGCCTCCAATACATCGTAATTGTTACGAATGGAGAAATTTGGGAAGTAAAGATGAAACTAATGCCGAGAAAATGCAGAAATGCGGAGCAGAAAATATAAAAAATATCAATATACATACAATTTCAGAGAAGCTAATTAAATCCGCAAGAAATAAAAAGTCGTCTAAAAGAATAAAAGAACAGAAAAATGATACATCAGATATTTCGAAATGCGAATCAGAACAAATAAAATTTGAAAATATGAAAGGTGAAGGACAGGTCAAATGCCAGATATGCTCTAACCACGAACAACAATTGCAAGCATTAAAACAAAATATAGAAAATATGACTGAAACTTTAGATAAAAGAATTACAAATATAGAGATTTTATTCATCGATTTTCAGGCAAATAATAATTTTCAAAAAGATATCAGAACCACAAAAGAAAAAATGAACTTATTCATAAATAAGTCAGGACAGAATAAATCAATTCCACAAAAGAGGATAAATGAAATTAATAATGAAATAAACAATATTAAAAACGGTTTTAAAACGATCAAAGAAAGTTGGGTAAAATATGATAAAGAACTGGAAAGTCGATTGAAGACAGTTATGTTTAAAAAGGCGATCAATGAGTTAAAATCAAACATTTCGGATATTCAAAATAAGCTAGATGAAGAAATGAAAAAGTCGGACAGCGTTAATCAACAGTTGATTCGATTGATTCAAAACAAACTAGATAAAAACCGATTTTATTCTCATCGGAGTGCTCTCGCCAAAAAATTAAACGAAATAAAAAAGCAAATTCAAATTATCAACAAAGAATTAGCAGATTATCCTATTAAAATTACTAAATTTCGAACTAAATGCTTTCCGTATAAAAACTCAGGAAAAAAAGAAAGTGATACCGATTTTTCTGACTGATTTTGATTAATGTATGCAATAAATCATTTTAATCGGAAAAGCTGTTTTAAAAAGTCGATCTGAATTAAAATTTATAAAGTTTAAATAAAATATTCTCTTAATTAAAGTTTAAATAATCTTATAGATATACATTTTTATTATATTCACATATATTTAAATTTTAAATGAACTTACTTCATAAACTTTAAATAATAATTTCAGAATTAAAAAAATTTATTTATTTTTTTCTATTGACGTATTTAAGTGACGTGAGTAGGAACTTTAAATTCCAAATTTGTTATAATCGCTATACTTCCTTTCCACTGGGAAAGGATATCCTTAAGGAGTGGAGAGTAAAAAAAAAATAAAAAACTCACTTCTCAGTTCTAAATTAATAAGGATCATATGACACTCTTGGCGGGCTTTGAGTGGGTATTTCTAGTTGTCCCCGTCCTTTCACAAAATATTCAAATTTTTAGATTTTATGAAAATGATAGTTTGGGACGGAGACAAGTTATTCCTTGGATGAAAGCCATGCCTTTAATAAAAGGTAAATCTGTACCTTTAACAGAGGAGGACAAAGAAGAGATTGTTATGTTACACAATGCTTATCGACGAAATGCCACACCACCAGCTGCAAACATGAGAATGATGGTAAGATTGTTTTGAGTTATTGTACTTGCTTACTAACAAACGTTGTCATTTTATCTTCCATTTTGTCAATCACAAATATATTTTATAGATTAGTCAGTTGTACACGATTAACGTTATTTTAAAATTTAAATGAGTTTTAATTTTTGAAAAATGTAGAAATTTTTTTTTCTAGAAAAAATATAATATTTAGAACTCTGTTATGTAATTTTGTACTCATATTATTATTACAGTAAGACCCCGCTTAACGCTGTTTCGATATAACGGGCTTTTTTCGAATTCTATATTTTTATTGATTCACTTTGGCGTGGTTTTTCAAACGTTATTATTACATAAATCCAAAATCGCAGAAATTTGTTGCATTGATATTCCTATTCCGTCTCACAGTGCTGCAGTGCAGTACATACGAAAGTCTGCTGCGGTCAGAGTTCATATTTATAATCAGTCATCAATGTTATTTTACAGTAATAAAAATAATTATCCCATTTTACTTTTAACCTGAATGCTGCCACTTTATAGTTCCCGAGGAGTCACATTTTCCTGCCGACACTCCAGCCCTGCTTTACGTTCCTTCAAGTTAGAACGTTTTTCTTTCATCAATATTTTTTCGTTGTTTATAGTTAATTAATCTGATTACTGCTTTTTGTTCTTAAAACTTTTTATTTTCTAATTTTAAGGTATTTTCATGAATGATCTTTCATCAATACTTTTCGTTGTTTATAGTTTACTGCAATCTGATTAACATTATTCTTTGATCAATATGTTTTCATTGTTTATAGTTTATTGCAATCTGATTACTACTTTTGTTCTTAAAAAACAAATTTTCTAATTTTAAGTTAAAACGTTTTTTCTTTTATCAATATTTATTTTTTCGTTGTCTATAGTTTACTGCAGTCCGCGGGCCGGAGGTTGCCCACCCCTAGTTTATAGTTTACTGCAATCTATCTGCTTTTTGTTTTTAAAAAACTTTTTTATTTTCTAATTTTAAGAATTTTTTCATGAATGATTTATGAATACAAATTGATATTCGCAATAAAAAAATGTCTATAATTAATATGTAATATAATACATCTTATAAAATAAAATTAAAAAATGTTATGTTTATATTTTTTATTCACTGCCCTATTTCATCATTATTTACGTGTTAAAATGACCTCGTTTAACGCTGTTTCATTTAGCGCTTTGTTTTCTTGGAACATATCCCTCGCGTTAAATGGGGTCTTACGGTATTAATTTTTTTCCATAGTAGGTATTTATATTCGTAATATATAAGGTAAGTCGGGGGAATATGGCAACATTTTGTTTCAAAACGTTTGCTTTGACCCATGATGATCATGAAATTAGAAATAAAATTCATTTGTTAAAATTAAATACGATTATTAATGTCAAAACAGGAAAGATTTTCAAAAGTTTAATGTTTAAAAATGTGTAAGTGCCATATTACTCCAGGTGTAAGGTAATATATGCTACAATATTAAAACATATTTAAATACCAAAATAAATATGGAAGTGGATAATATGTACAAATTAGAAAATTGTATTAATGTGTAAAATAAATTTTATTTGTTGTTTGAAATATTCCAACACTCAAAAACACCTCGACATTCACAAACCGTAATATACTACAACAATCGTTTTGACACACAGACACCAGACAGTAGGGTCCAATATCGATCAAATTTAATATACTGGATTCTCGAAATGGCTTTCATAATATTATTGAATTTCATTCAAATTTGGAAATATGCAAATTATCGCAAGAAAAATATGCGATAATTATTTAATATTGCGATATTTATTAATATGTGTGTGTTAAAATATTAAAAAAATGTTTTAATACACACAATAGGCCTACAGTTCCACACTTCGTCGTCGCCCATCGATCCTCGCCTCCGTCGCGTCGCTTTCTCGTCGTTCAAAGCTTACATTGTTGTTATTTTCTTTCTAATAAATTATTGACGACTTCTAATCTCTCTGAGTCTGTCTCCCTTGAACACGGAACTCTTATTTATTTATTCTTTCCATCCCATCAGGAGAAGGAACTTTCCCACCGATGAACAAGGAATTAGCGAACTTATTCGAAGTTCCCTGTTAATATTATCTTGATCGATCTTTATTAATTAATTATTTTCGTTTCTTTTAACAATTTTTTTTTCATTAAATTAGTACAAAATTTTTATAATCATCTCTACAAAGAAGGGAGTCCGTCTGGGGTGTCCGGGATCTCACACGGCATATTGAATCAGCATCAATAGAACTGCTAAAATTCAAATTAATACGAAATGTAATGATTGCATTTATGATGACAAAATGGTTATAACGTATATGCAGTCGATAACATATACTCACATTTGTTCTTCCTAATTTTGACTTTGAATAATAAAATTAAAAAACCAACAAAAAATTTTTTGATAATCATGGTGCTAGCAGTCATCTAATTTTCAGTCAAAAATCAGTAGATAATTGCGAGAAAGCGAAGATTTTTTTAACCTATCATTCATCTTTGACATCGACTGATAACAATGTGCATTCGCAGATCTCCTAAATTGTCATGTTAGTAAAATAATGAATTGTATCAATGCAGCGTATTCTCCCGATTTATTATATTTTTTTTATTGTTTTAGAATTTCGTTCTAATGTTAGTATTCAGATAATTTTATCTGTATCGTGGACTAAAGTTTGTAATCAAAGTAAAAATCGAAATATTTTTAAATAACAAGTACAGCATTAGAAAATGCATTACTGTTTATTTTTTTTCAGTAATATGATAGGCCTACTGTATTAATTAAGCTTATCTTTCTGTGGATATGATGTAATTAATAATGATGCACTTTACTTGGAAATTGTGATAAGAAAAACCGTAATATATAAATAGCTTTATACTATAAACCAGGGTGTCAAACTTGCGGCCCTCGATGTGTTTTTTTTTTGTGGCCCAAACGCTCTTAACTAAAATGAAAATGAGAACAATATGTTATGAGATAATATGAAATAACTCTCGCTTCATAGCTACATAACTATTATACATTAGTTTGATTTTAAAGAAATTAATTACACGAGTTTTTTTTGATTGGCTTTATCGGACGTATACGTACAGATGACACTAATCTTTCCGATCGGTGAAACAAACTAAGTGCTTTCCTGCCAGAACAATATCGTTTTGTGCGAAATTTCTTACCAAAAAGCAAAAAGCCGTAAATGAAAATCTATTTTTTTTTTTGATAGACAAATATAATGATCGAGTTCCAAGCAATCTCTCTTTGAAGGATGCGTCTAAAAGACACGGTAACGGGCTTGTTAAAGATTTATTTGTCGTATTATTAACTTATATTAAAAAATGTTTCTAATTATAGATATTTGATTTTTTTAAATTTAATGGTAAGCTTTTGTTTTTATGGATATTTTGAATTTTTAAAATTTTAATGGAAAGCTTTTGTTTCTATACAGAAAATGTGACTTTTAACGCTTAATAGAAAATTAAAGATTGATAGCGAGGAATAAAATTAAAAAAAGCATATAATTAAAAGCAATTATGTAGTAATATGTTCATTTGATTACACAATGTTTTTAATTATCCTATCTATATTTCTGAATCCTTACTCTAAAATATAATTTAAAAAAAAAAATTTATAGTGGATCGGGGAAGTCGCCATACTTTTTCTTTCTGACCCTGAAACTGATATTAAATTTGAATATTTTCATTTCATATTCTTTGTACTTAAACTTACAAGTGTTTTGCATATATGACACCATCAAAATATTTGATATAATAATCGGGTAATTTTTATAAATTAAAAAAAGCGACGCTCTTCCGATCTAGTTACAATTAGTCATCTTACCCCGAATATTTGGGGTAAGATGCCACTGCGCTTTTCATGATATTCACTTTAATAAATAACCAAAATGAACTCTTTATTCATTTAATAAACTTCTTGTTCACTATGCCATGTAAATTTTAATTGAACAAATTATTAAATTCTATAGATTTACAAGAATTAAATAAAATCAGCTATTTAGATATTGTATACATCCACATTAGTCAAGTTGCGGCTTTTGAGCCCATTCGACTCTTTGATGCCTTTAGTGTGGTTTCCTATCTCGAAACTCAAAAGTTAATGTCGACTCTTTGATGCCTTTAGTGTGGTTTCCTATTTCGAAACTCAAAAGTTAATGTAGAGCAATCTCTTTTAATTAAGAAAGATTTAGGAGTTGTCCATTTGTCCATATAAAATAAGCTATCCATTTTTTTTAAGTGTTAACTGACTTAAAAAAATGGATTTAACAGTTTTTTTCTAAGCCCTTTATACACAATTAGTATTAAACATATAATGAATTATTTACTGTGTGGTCCCATGCCATATTTTTCATCATTATATTTCTATAATCTCCTTTTTAACTTTCTGTAAGGTAGATGTAGGCCTATCATATATCTGTGAAGCATTGAAGCAATTCATGCCTCCTCTGTTTATATGTTATGCTGCAAGTTTTAAACTTTCTTCGAACCAAAGACCCATGCTTGAGAACTAATATATGTTCTTATTATTTAATTAATGAAAATAAATCATAAATATATATATTTAAATTCGGCATCTAACCCTGAAGCAAATATTGCCATCGTTCCCGACGATCAGGATGAGATGCGACTTTTAATCACGTGACTTAAAATGGCTAAATTATAACGACATCAAAAGAAAAATATTTTTTAAAGTATCCACTACACATTGCATATACAGTGATACCTCGGATCACGAACGTCTCGGTTCACAAACACCATTTGCGAACAATTTTGCTTCGCTTTACGAACAATGCTTCGGTTCACGAACACACACGCACGGAGTGCATGCAGCGCACGTGACTCGCAGCGCACAAAACCCTACGTACAGCCTCGCCCCCAGCAGCAATCCAGTTGGCCCAGCTCACATGGCTACAGTAAAGTTTCAACAAGTGTTGATATTTTAGTTTTTTTCTTTATTTAATTAAATTTATCCCTTATTATGGCTCCAAAAATAGTTAAAAGTGTTAGTGAAGGTGGTGTTAAACAAGCTTTCTTCTAATATTACTGTTATATTTATTTCCTTTCTGTATTATTTTCACACATAAAGCCATAACATGTTAAAAAATTTTTCTAGGACAAAAAACGCATTATTTGGATTTACATTAATTGCAATGGGAAAAATTGATTCGGATTACGAACTTTTCGGATCACGAACAGGGTCAAGGAACGGATTGTGTTCGTGAACCGAGGTATCACTGTATTAATTTTTAGTATGATGATATTATTACAATTAATAAGAATATTTCAAAAAGTGACTGTATAATTTTTGATAAAAATATCATACTCATTGGAAACTTTTCGATTTCTAATGCGAGTAATTGATAATCTGATAATAGCATCATCTATATTTTTGGCGGGCTTATAGGTTGTTATAATAAACCACCTGTTTAAATACTAAAGGAATTAGAGAAAAATAAGCATCTTCCCCCGATTACCATCTTCCCCGATTCACTCCAAATGTGATGTGGCCCGTGGCAATCTTATAGGCTTATTAAATGGCCCTCGAATTAAAATAAGTTTGACACGCCTTCTATAGACTAATAAAATTTTATTTATAAAAATTATTGAGAGAAAAACCACGTAAAAAAGTATATTGTATATATATATAATATAATATAAAGAAACAATTCAAAGTTTAGTTGTTTTATTTAATATTGTCCATACTAAAAGTTCAAAAGCAGGGCTCTAAGGCCGTACCCCATGTACAAGCGATGCGATGCTGTATGATGCTATACTACGAGCGACAGAAAACAAACAATAGACATAACCTCGACGCGTCCCATGTCTATATCATAGTGCCGCGTAGATTAAAATTAACTTCTTCCACAGATATCTGGATTCTTCATAGTCAAGCGAAGCAGATTATACTTAACGTTTACGGCAGATTGGTAGAAGTGAATCCAGATAAATCAACAATTTACCTCGTAGATTTGGTAATGGAATTAACCAGCGTGTCAGTAAGGATTGTTTACAAAATCAGGAAGGAAATGAATGAAGGCACAGTATCGACATCAAACAAATATTTGAAACGAAAAGTCATAAAAGATCGTTTAAATAGATATGAAGGCGTGTCAGTAAGGATTGTTTACAAAATCAGGAAGGAAATGAATGAAAGCACAGTATCGACATCAAACAAATATTTGAAATGAAAAGTCATAAAAGATCGTTTAAATAGATATGATTTTACTAAATTTGCCATTCACATGAAACACACCACTATTTTTTTTTTTTCAATAATGAATGCCCCATCATAAGTCGTCTACTGATAGACAAGTGACGACAATGTCTGGTTGGCAATATTATCGAGAACAATACCGCTTACTCCACCACAATATTCGTACAAAGAGTATCAATATAATTTTATGTTAATCGAAAATTTTCCGTTAGTTAGTTAGTAAAGACAGGGAGGAGCCTATCCAGCCCATACTCGTCTACTGATAGACAAGTGACGACAATGTCTGGTTGGCAATATTATCGAGAACAATACTTTACCGATTACTCCACCACACCACAATATTCGTACAAAGAGTATCAATATAATTTTATGTTAATCGAAAATTTTCCGTAGACATTAAATATAACCCTCATTGACCAAAACCGTCCTTTCGATTAAGATCATCGGAACACACAAGCTCCCTCACCACGACAAGGTGGAAACGCCATCGAGGGAGAAAATTTTCCGTAGACATTAAATATAACCCTCGTTGACCAAAACCGTCCTTTCGATAAAAAAAATTAGCCAAATCGTGTTAGATATTATTTTGTTAATTTTTCGACAGTTCATCGCAATGCTGGCTTGATTATATAATCTGTCTTCAATCGATTTATATGTTACGCCGAATTTGTAAATGTTGCTCAATTTGTAAAACAGACAAAAATTTGCCGAGTTTGCAAAACGTGCACGCTAGTTGCCGATTTAACCAATGTAGCAATTCGTCTGCCTGATTTACAAACTCTGCAAATCTTTGCCTATTTTACAAATTGAGCAACGTTTACAAATTCGGCATAACATATAAAATATGTTACGCCGAATTTGTAAATGTTGCTCAATTTGTAAAACAGACAAAAATTTGCCGTTTGCAAAACGTGCACGCTAGTTGCCGATTTAACCAACACCACCGCAAATCTTTGCCTATTTTACAAATTGAGCAACGTTTACAAATTTTCGGCATAACATATAAATGAATTAATATACTGTATATAAGACATAACAAAGTTAATTCAATAAAAATAAATTTTGCGCTTTTTATAACGCGTTATTGTTATTTTTTCTATAATTTACTAACCCAAAATAACGTAGATCGTTATCAGAAACCCATTTAAAACAAGCTTCACTGAATTTTATCCTTGAACTTTAATTATAAATTTTGCACTTTTTATAACGCGTTATTGTTATTTTTTCTATAATTTACTAACCCAAAGTAACGTAGATCAGAAACCCATTCAAAACAAGCTTCACTGAATTTTATCCTTGAACTTTAATTGGGGACAAACTGTGCTACTGTAACTATAATATGGAAGTAGATTTGCTATAATGATAATGCACTTGTTAAATAACGAATTAATTAAAGATGTAAGCAGTTTTCGATACAGTATTAAAATATTTACAAAATCTACACCAAAAAAAATGATTCCTCGTTATATAGATTTAAAGCGAAATAAAAAATACGCAGTTTAATCAATTGTAATGTTGAGAAAACAAACTTTCCGAAAATATAAAAATGTATAAAAGCGCATCCGTACCTCTCTCCAAAATAAAAAATACGCAGTTTAATCAATTGTAATGTTGAGAAAACAAACTTTCCGAAAAAATAAAAATGTATAAAAGCGCATCCGTACCTCTCCTATCCGTGTACTATACGAATATGACATCACTGCAATTAATGCTACTAAGGTAACAAGATTAGCGCGAGAAATTCGTGGAACCAATTATTCGCGCTAATCAAGGCCTACCTGTATATATAATATATAGTCCCTTGTGTCAGAACCTATTGATGATTTCAAATCTACTTATCTTCAAAATTTGGTTAAAACAATTTAACCATTTCCATTCAGTTCATTCCCATTTCAATCCAAACATCATTAATCATGATAAAATTATATAGTATTTTATTAGTTACTATTTTAGTTTGATTAATGTTCAGCCACTTGATACTTTCTTTTCTAATTATCAACAATAGTCTTTTCAAGATTATTATTGATAATTACATAGATAATTATATTAGATTATATATATATATACAGTAAAACCTGTCAAGTTGGACACCTCTATATGATGGACACCTCTCTATGTTACGACTTTCCTGAAACCCGAAAAATTGCCCATTTTTTACTGTATGTCCAAACCTCTATATCCTGGACACCTCTCTATCTTGTATCTTGAACAACAGTTTGTAATAAGATAGACACTTTTTGATCATTGATTGAAATAAAATCTTAAATTTTATTTAAGTTCAGAAAATTATCCAGAGGAATTTGTAAAAGAAAAATGTATAACATTGATTAGTCATGCATCTTAGCCATCCAACGAAATGTTTGACATTTTTTGATAGTGGCAAGTCTTATGAATAAATTAAGGTACGAATGAAGAAAATTAGATAATATTTAAAACATATTATCGATAAAAACTCAGTACAGTGAGTTAGTAGTTTAGTCAAATATTTATATTTTATTATTTAAACTTTGAGAATTTATTCAATTTTATAAATTTCTAATATCGGTTTTCACTATTTAGATCTAATGCTTTCCGGTTGGTTTTTTCTTTTTTTTTGTTGGTTACATGTTAATTATTGATAAATTAGCCTTCAATTCGGACAAACTGTGCTACTGTAACTATAATATGGAAGTAAACTTGTTATAATGATATTACACTTGTTAAATAATTAACAAATTAATTAAAAATGTAAGCACTTTTCGATACAGTATTTTTTGTTTACAAAATACCGTACAACAAAAAATGCTTCCATTTATATAGGAGATTTAAAGCGAAATAAAAAATACGCAGTTTAATCAATTATAATGTTGAGAAAACAAACCTTTCCGGAAATATAAAAATGGGTAAAAGCACATCCATACCTCTCCTATTCTGGAAATATAAAAATGGGTAAAAGCGCATCCGTACCTCTCCTATCCGTGCTACTATACGAATATAACATCACTGCAATTAATGCTACTACGGTAACAAGATCTAAATAAAAAAACAACAAAGAAAAATTATTTCGATGATATTTTAATATTAACCGATTTATAGTTAAGGATAATATTAATAACGAAAACATAAGTAAAAATGTAAACAAGATCAAATAAACAAAATACGAAACTCGCGATGCGAATTGAATGTCACGAAGAGGAGTTACTTTTCATTCTAGATGGTTCTTCGTCGGCTGGATTTTGTGCGTTCTTAGCCAACAATAGTTCGGTTTTTAGTTTATCTCCTAACTTAAAATGCAGTATGAATTAATGCATATCAAAAGAATAGTGGACGATTTTCAAAATCATAAACTGATTGATTACCTTATTTTAGTTTATCTCCTAACTTAAAATGCAGTATGAATTAATGCATATCAAAAGAATAGTGGAAGATTTTCAAAATCATAAACTGACTGATTATCTTATAGACATTGCATACAACTTCGAGTTTTAAACAATAATAATATGCATTTATTATATTAAAACAAAATAAATTAGAATCATTAAAAACTTGGTGTATTATTTACAATTTGTAGCCTATTCATTATCTACAGGGGGCGAAATGCGAGGGGCCACTTTTCCGGACCCCGACTGAGCTATAGTTCTTTGTGAACTTTGGTTTCTCTGCTTTGAGTGATAGAAGTTTTATTTTGGTGTAATTTATATAAAATTGTACCCTCGTGCCATTTTCTTTCTGATATAGAAGTAATTGATTATTTTTGAATGAATTATTTTGCCAATATGCTCTTAATCAATCTGCAATTTTATAATTACTGATTAGTTAAGTACATATCATCTAATCGATTTATACTGATTCTTCAATTCTAATATAAATCTTTTATATATTTTGTATGTTTGTATCGAGTAATCTCTAAATGTAGCTTTTCATCATTTGAATATTTTCTCAATATAAACAATACTTGGTTAGTGAATTCGTAATGTGGCTGGTCATGACTGGCTAAATTCCGAATTAAACATTCAAATTCACAAATACGCGCAGTATATATTATTTGATCTGCAAGCATTTTCGTATATATTGTACGAATTCAATAAAATGTACCTGTATATTGTGGAAAATTCCTAAAATCTTTTGATAAACTTATTTAATTTATTCGTTATTGCTAAAGTTGTATTAGTTAAAAAAACAATAAAATGTACCTGTATATTGTGGAAAATTCCTAAAATCTTTTGATAAACTTATTTATTCGTTATTGCTAAAGTTGTATTAGTTAAAATGTTGTTGGATAATAATTACGTTTATATGTTATGCAAAAATAATACAGTGATTATTCATAAAAACATCTAAATAGGAACAAATTTATTGTTTAAAGTTTCTACATACCTATTCTTAATAATTATTAAAATCACAAGCCGAGTTAAATGAGTAAAATTAATATAATCTATCAAAATTTTTATTTTTTTTTAATGTTCTGTTTGTTTTCTGAAAGATACCATGTTACTTGACCAGTGATTAAGTCTTTTATCTAATACTCGAATTATCGTACATTAATTAATTTTATGATTTTGTCATATTTAACTACTAGTTAGTGTTTATCTGTCTAAGGTGAAACAGATATCTAACGGATAAAATATTAATGACTTTTATGGAAAACAACCGATATTAATATTTTAATGTGTTTTAAATAGAATATTTATGTTCATGTAATATTAAGCCTTCATATATCATTCGAAAATATAAACTATACATCTTAGAATAAATATTTGCAGCTGATACTGTATTTTTATTATGAAATATTGGTTAATAGTGTTATTTTTAATCTTTATTTATTTTTTGATTAAATTATATTAAATAAAAATTTGTTTTCCGCCCGTTTCAGTTATTCCGTATAAGTTAAAATAGGTGCATACATGTTTGGAATGTTATTGCTATTGCAAACCAACATAAAACAGTTATTTTGTTAAATATTGAGATGTTGTGAGATGACTCTATCTTTGTGCGCCTTTCGGCGGTACATACTTTGCTTATCACTTTCCTCCGGCCCTGATTGATCTTACTGCTTTAAATTGTATGTAAATTAGGGATTTTCAGCTACTGTCAAGTTACGCATCCAAATGAACCAAAACAAATATTGAGTAATACTGCATTAATAAATAACTTGTTTTGGATATTTGGCGGTTTCTCCATTTTTTAATTCTAGGAATGGAAAATAAGAACCTTTACTATATAAGTATATCCATAAACTATATTACGCAATTTCAAACATGTTTTGAACCCACTCTCTCCTTTTTTGTCATTTTTCGTCACACCAAGTTTGACTCCCTGACCGTGACGTCACAAATTTAAAAGTTTCTTTCCTTAAAAATTTTTTCTCTGATTTTACATGAAGATAAAAAAATATATATAAAATAGCACAAAACAGAAATTATTTTTTACACTGGTATATTGTTACATACAGTATATTCTTTAATTTCCAAATAAACATTCAAACAGTTGGATATAAATGTCTTCTTACTAAATATATGTCTTAAAATATTACAGCAAACATTACATCAGTTTATTTTCGAACAATTAAGCATAAGCAATTTTTATATAAAAAATTTTAGTCATATAGATGTAAAACATTACCATTTTTACAGCGTGACGTCACAATTTTCATGACTCCACCTTCCTCTACGTCATTTATCTTCACAAATTTATTACAATCATTCCCCTTAACTATGTGACGTAATTTTTGAATGCTCCTATAATACTATATAATAATTTCTATATTTCATTATAATATATGACAATATGCATTATTACTATTATGCATATTTAAATATTTAATTTTCTTTAATCAAAAATTAATCAGTGAAATTTGAAACTGTATTAATAATTAAATTTTAATATTTTTATGCTTTTGATAAAAAAAAATTGTATTAAACTTTATTTAGTAATCTTTAATTAATGTAAATCATTAATTAATAATTTATATAAATTGTGCTTCGATTAAATTTAATAAAGTTTAATAATATGCTTTTCATAAATATTTAGAGGAAGATTGAGAAATCGAGATCGAAAAATGTTTCTTCAAGGTCGTATTATTTCAATCGCTGTTTTCTCTTTGTTGTTAATGTACTACGATGTTACATAAGGTGGTTAAAAATATACTAAATTCGTAATAAATATAAATGTTTTATAGCTAATTTTTATTATAAAAATGAAATTTATTGAGTATAGTTAGTTTTTTTAATATAATAACTTTCTTCAGTCTTGCTAGTAATATGCTGAAGTAACCTTCTGTATAAAATTCATTTTTTAGTTTTGAGTTTTTAGTATGAGTATAGTCATTTTTTAGTTTTTTCTTTTACATTTTTGCAATTATTTATTTTTGTATTAAATTGAAATTAGGAATATTATCAGCATTGTCATTTACTTTCCTTTATTTATCACTAAATTAAGGAAGTCAGTTCATATCACTTTATTAGTTGTGGTTAACAACCACAAAACCCATAACAATGAAATTAAATGAAAGTAGAAACAAAATTCCGATAAAATAATACAGTACAAATGAGTTATCCGCAGCCACAATAAGTAATTAGGGATTTATACTCTATAACAATGATGAAAATTGAAAATCCATGCTGTGCCAAAACCGTAGAAACTAATGAAACCCATTCTTATGGAATGCCCTATTTTTACTATTTAAAAAAGAGGAATAACACCTACAAATTGGTCTCCATCTTTTCAGGTTAAAATCTACCAATCTTCCATACGATCGTTCCAGCCAATTCTTTGTGATTAGAAATAGATTAATTATGATATTGCTACTTTTGCATTTGTACACTGTTTAATGGAATGATGAATAATATTGTATTTGGAAAATATATATTTTTAATTTTATAAATGCAGTATATAAAGCAGTTTAATAAAATAAAATGAATTTTTTAGAAATATATTTTAATATTCCATTATCTCCTGGTGTCAAGAATTTGCTTATGAAATTTATGGAAAATCCATCCATAATTTAGATATAATGGATTCTGAAATAACTACTACCAAATATACCTTATGCGATTCAGTAGCATAATTAAGGAACTAATTATTAGGCTGATCGTCCATTGGATGTGTACGACGAACTGGTCGTGCATGCGTAATCGTCTGTATAGATCTGACTAATCCCCAATACCAACACCCCCTATATCTCAGATATATTAGTGTTGCCAATACTGGAAAAGGTTGAATGGCGTCCATTGCATCCGACTAGCGACTGTTTGAAACTGATTTGAATGAGATTTTCCACTTCAAGTCGGATAACCTAGGCCAGTTGCCATTAAGATATTACTAATATCGTAAAATATCGTTTCTCTGAAATTCGACCATTTCATAATTGAGGGCCAAATGCATTTAAAATGTATTCAAATGTCTGCCATTCATCCTATAGTAGTCGAAAAGTTTGGCGGAGTCTTTCTGTAACTCTTCATGCAAATGATTAAACTCTCCTAATCTATTCCTTTTTGATGATAATGGGCTCACCGAACAAACACGTCTTTTTCGTTTCAGCTGGCGCTTTATCAAGTAGGAATGTTCCAAAAATATGTTGTCGACATCCATTTAAAAAAAAACGAATTGTTTAATGAATCATAATTGTTTAATGAATAATGAACTCACGAATTGTTGGATAATTTAATACTTCATATATAAAGTGACGGGAAAGTCTGAGGCAATCGCTTTCAGTATGACGACACTCAATCGTACGATCTGGGTAATCAGTATTCTGACGGCCAGTAGGTCATACGACTACGCAGTCCAGTAGACCACCAGCCTAAAGGTAGATAGATCATGTTATCAGGCATGGAACGAATCGAGCACAATGAAATATTTTTTTGGAACTGAAACAATTTGTATTCGATACATCCGATGCCTGATAATACGAACCTACCTTAATTGAAAAGGTAGATTTATATTATTAGATATGGAACGTAATAAATCAGTCCAGTAGCGGATTCAGAATAAATCACGGGGACACCATAATAAATACAGTAATTATATTGTTAATAATTTAAACCAGGGGTTGGGCAACCTTTTTTTTGTAGGGGGCCGTATAGAAAAATTTATGTGGGTCACCGGCTAAAACAAAAACAATTGATGATGATAGTATTTATTTAATTAAAAAAGAGAAGGTACAGATATGTAAGTATACATAATGTTGGTATCAGATATAATAAAATAATGTGGCCCACGGGCCGGAGATTGCCCACCCCTATTTAAACAATTGCTGTACAATTGTTTCTTTGTGTTTGACCAGATAACGAGATTCAGAGAAGGTGCCTTGGTAATCCTCCTCTGAATCCACCTATGAATCAATCCTATACGTTAATGTGGTGTCATAAAATCATTTTTAAAATATAATAATCTAATGTTATAATTCAATGGTTACCAAACTTTGTGCCTGCGCCCTCTTTTTTCATAAAAAGTTGTATGCCCCATCATTTTCATAACATTCTAATTTTATAAATACTTCTATTTACAATTTAATACTATAAAACAATATATCATATTTTGTATAAATAAAATTCTTATACATAAAAAATATACATTTATTATGGTATAATTTTTAATACAATTAAACAAATATTACAAAAAAAAAAAAA
>AYEL01013639.1:0-27856 GCA_000484575.1 Olivierus martensii | reverse complement strand
TTACATTGAGCCCTATATCAATATTTTGAGTACAGGTTTGTACAGGATAGTTATAAATTAATTAATACTAATCACATCTCTCTGGAGTGGGTTCTAATCAACATGTTATATCTAAACCTAATATATTCTAATTAGGCCACGGGGTTGCTATTTTTGATGAAAAATAAAATTGTTCAAATTTTCACATCAGGATGAAATTTATCCAAATAATTAACCGCTTTTTTGTTTTTATCATCAGATGAATTGACGGGGCGAAAGAAGTCCTTCCACATGCCGTCCATCCCTGTGGAGGGATCAACCGGATAGTGGACGACGGGGATCGATGGGAGGGTCCGACTTCGTGATCATGATAAATATTTTCAAGGGGTGGGACGCGAGATTCGAACCCGTGTCCTCCAGAGGGGAAAGCCGAATCGTTTCCACGTAGCTAATCCAGCCGACAAAAACGGGTCTTTATTTATAAATATTACTTCTTTTATTTATACATAAAAGCCATATTTTGAGGGGCCCCGTGAAAAATATTCCAATCGGGCCCCGCACTAACTAGATCCGGCACTGCCGTCCTTTAGTATTTATCAGTAATGGTGGATAGCAGCGTTGCAGAGTCGGAGTCCGGAGTCGGGGAGTCGGAGGTTTTTGGGTGGAGTCGGAATCCGTAAAAAACAAACGACTCCCGACTCCTTAAGTCCCTATTTACCTAGAGCTAGTGATATATATATCATTTCTAACTATTTAAGGCTAATGTTAGTAAATTATGAATAATATCAATCATCTAAATTTATGAAAAGGCCCCTATAGTGTTTTTAGTTAATTTATGAGTCTCAACTCTAAGTGATAAATTTTTGCCTTTTGGAGCCATATTTAGTCTATTTTATGGAAAGTGTTGTGGTCTAAGCCAAACTGAAACTTAGGCATAGGATTCTGATTAATGATTAAAATAGTCCTATAGCCTAACTCATAGGCCTAGTGGCTAACACTCTTACACTTCAAGATAACAATTAAAAAACAGAAATGCAAGAGGATTATTGAAAGTAGTCTAAGGTATATGATGGTGATCATACTTTGAAATAATAACAAACTAGGGAAAAATAGGCCATTTCTCCCAATCACTCTCTATCCTTGATCTAATATAGTAGTAGTCTCAACCTGGAGGGCCGCGAAGATATTTTAACATTTCTAGCGGTTAGACAACCGCGCGGTGGAAAAACCGTCCGTGTGCGCTAGCCCTAAGATACATATAAAATAAATGGCATTAGATCTTTAGTTGTATATGCTTATAAGTTATATTCTCAAAAGTTTATTATATTTGATGCATAATCCTATTTAAGATGACTTGTTGAAGCTAAAAGTACTTCAGATTGGATATCTTTTAGACTGAGTAAGTATTGTCTCCACTTGTCTTGGTGATTGTTCTTGTAAATTTTGAACTTAAGGTGGAAAGTTTGTTTTAATTCAGTTATGTTCTTATTTCACAGATTTGCAGGAAGTATTAGTATTTATCATTAACATTTCTAATAAGCATGTTATTCAACTAAGAAGATATCAATTATTATTCAGCAGGTTAAAAACATATTTTATATTTACCTGGGTCAACAGAGAGCCATTGATCAGAACCGTGTAAATGTTGGTGCATATCTTCCACTAACCAAACTTCCTGTGGCAGATAAAGTCTATATTAAATTTTCTAAACGATTATTTAGTTTGCAATGGTTAATCCCCTGTTTAAAGTTTGCTTTGAGTGAAATCTTCCACTGTATGATATTCTTAAATATCTACTATTGAAAAAGATTTCAGAATTAAAATACTGACTACTAGGAATAAAAATATATTTGCTACTATATGTAATGATAAGAATGCCAGACCAGTAGAAGAAAGCAGCAAAATATATAAAATTCCTTTCATAGATAACAATATTGATATATCTATCATATATACATATAATCCATAGGCAGTTGAAGGATACAATAAAAGAGACATTCATTACACAAAAACTTCAACTGCTCTTAGTAAAGAAGCTTATGATAAAAATATTACTACTTCTTAGGAGAATACTAGAATTATAGATTGTACTAAAAAAGGATTATGTTAAAGAGATATGAAACATATTTGACCAGAATTTATCTGAAGAAATTGTAAACATAAGGAATACTTATTCATCAGCTACTTCTGGGAGACTTAAAAAGCAGTTAATGATAAATATTAATGTAGAATTTATTATGTATTGTTTTTGTAGAGTAATTAGATACTGTTTTTGTAGTCATTTTCATAATAATTACTTTACAAAAATATCATATTATTGTATTATTTAACATTTTATAATTTTCCTGTATAATTTTAAGTTTTTAAACTAAGTTATTGCTCTTTTTCTATGTTTGACTGTTCTATTAAATGTATATTATTGAGGATGGATTTTGATCTAAAAAGCACTTCAAGTATAGTTAAAGTAATTAAAACTTGATTTACTTATACTTTGTTAAATTCACACCCTGTTTGTAAATATTTTTTATATATGTTAAAAATATCAAAAAGGGTGATATTCCTAACTCTACGGGTAGCAGTGATAAAATTCTTCCAGAGATAGTAAATAATTTACAATGCTTATTAAATTTATGTTCTTATTTTTTATATCAAATAAAAAGGAATTTTTCTGAAAGTCTGAATTTTTTTCACTTATCTAATTTCACCCTAACATGCATTCCAAAATCTGGAAAAATCCAAAATTTAAAACATTCAGTCCCAAGCATTTTGGATTAGGGATATTTAACATGTATTGTGTTTGCTTGTTTTTTACATATTGGATGTTTTCAATTATTATAAAATCTGTATGATTAGCATTACTCCCTCATTTATTAAACTTGTATAAAAATTCAGAGACATTTAAAATAAATTTAACTTACTTTTTAAACCATCAATATAATTTAATATACAAATAGTGTTATAATTATATAGAATAGTGTTGTAACAATGGTCACAATAGAACTGCAATAAGAGTAAATGACATTACTTATATTGAACAATTGTTAATAATAATATTTTAAGTGATGCTATCAATTACCAGCATTAATTTATTACAATATACTGAACAAATGCATCACATTATAACAGTTATTAGTAACAATTATATATAAAGTATGTATTCAATATATAATGATATTTTTTTTTGTTATATATAATAATTTAATCAAACTCAATTTATTACTTCTATAAACTTAAGTCATATAAATCAGGATATACATAGTACATCTCTAAAAAAAAGAGCAACATTTTTTTTTATTTGCCACAAATGTAATTTCTGAAACATATTAAAAAGCTATCTTCATTCTTAAATGTTTGAAATAGTGTCATCACTAATATGAACAACTAATGATTTTGTTTGCTATGGATATAAAATAGCAAACAAAATCATTAGTTGTTCATATTAAAAAGCTAATGACCAGAAGTATATAGCTTATGAATGATATTATAGTCTTGAAAAATCTGCCTCATTATTGTAGAATATTTATCATCATTTCCCATGAAATGTTATATCCAATATGTATTCATCATGGAATAATAATTTTTTTGTTGTTAAGCTCAAAAAAAGTAATATTTACATTTACCTCATTTAACTACACATCCAAATTAAAAAATAAAAGCTACACAAATTTAATTTGCACCAAATTAAAATGACAAATTTTATATGATTAATTTTAATGTTTGATTTTTCTATCAATTATTTAGGAATTGGAATGTAATTTGAATTAATTCTATAGGCCTATTCACTAATAACTAATACTAGTTTTAATACTAATTTTACTAATAACAAAACTAATTTTACTAATAACTAAACTAGTTTTACTTATAAACTAGTTCTCTATTTTGACTGAAAGAATATTTATGATAAACAAAAATAGTTGGAATATATAAGATATTTAATATGTGAAATAAAATAAATCAATTCAACATTACAAAATTGCAAATACCAATAATAAACTAAATATTTAATTTACTAAAAGGATATTTTTTATGAAAAAAAGGAAATGTTGATTTATCATTTCTTACAAAAAAAATATTTTTGCATTTTTATAATTCCTACACAATTCAAATTATGTATTTTTAAGAAAATACTAAAAACTTTCAGGACTGTTTAAACAGATAAAGGCTTGAGTTTGAATATAATTATGGCAGTTTTTGATATTATTCTCATTATGTAATTCTTTTCATATGAAAACAAATTCCATTAAAATCTATTTATTAATACTTAAAAGAGTGTTTTTACATGAATATTGCAGAAAAAGTATAATAATAATAGAAAACTTTTATCATAAAAACAAAATTTCTACTGACAAGATAACAAATAGATATTCAGGATGAATTAAAATATTTTACATATATTTTCACTGTTCAAAGATGTCATATTTTTGAACGATATAAATATGATTGGTTGAAATAATGATCAATATATATCTAAAAATGTTTAAAAAATATCAAGAAAAAATTTTTCCTATTTGTAATAAAATATGATTTAAAAATTATTAAAATAAATTTTAGGAACAAATGAACCAACTTGTATTCTGTCAGTTTGATTTTTCTTATATGAGTTAAATTTATTAAACGCTGAAATCATATATTGTATTTAAGTTATAAAAATACACTCTTTAGTTTTAAAATAGTTCCAATTGATTATAGAAATCTATACAAATTCCAATCATTAAATATTCGAACGACATATCAATACCTAAGTAATTACCTACTAACGAATTTATGTAATGCAGTACATTCTTTTTAACTGAATATTGAAAATTATTAAATAAAGTAACCATCAGATGATTAACATGATAGGTTCGATGAGAGTGTACTCATGTAAACAAATTATTAGCTAATATACAACTAAATTTAATATTCAGCGATTTACACATTTGTATAAATAAATAAATAAATCCCGCTTATATTCGTGTAAGATCGTTTATTAAATCAACAAAAAAATAAAGCAAAAAGAAAATTAAATTGAACGGAACAGTCAACAAGTAGCGGCAGTTAAGCCTAGATTTAGGGATAACTCACCAATGAGAAGCCTCCTCTTTCGGCGATTAAAGTCTTATGTAAACGGACACACTTTACATAATCCGCTTTAACACATATAAGTTTTATCAAAATTTAAATACTAATATTTCTACAATTTTAACTCCGTCTTAACGATATTCTGAGCCAACGACTCACAAGAACTATGTTTCGAGACGCCGCGCTTAACACTAGCACTACTTGCCGTCTGGTGGCCATTAGATATAATATTTTCAGGGTCGACGTTGATGTCATCGCCGTAAATTTTACAAGTAAAACCCTTCGTGCGTTCTTTCATTTAATTTTATATTCTTGTGTAATTTACAATCAACATACATTTCATTATCAAAATTCGTGCGTATTCATATTTATTCTAATTTCAGAAAAAAAATAAAAAATCTACAATACAATATACAGTAAACTTTACAGATCCATTTATATTCTTGTGTAATTTACAATCAACATACATTTCATTATCAAAATTCGTGCGTATTATATTTATTCTAATTTCAGAAAAAAAAAAAATCTACAATACAATATACAGTAAACTTTACAGATCTAGCATCGCAAAGTTAAGCATCGTGCGACTTTCTGTAATTACTATGAGAAATATTTACCTTAATATGTGTAATAAAGCAATGCATTAAACAATTATGCTTAGTTGTACTTCACAGAATTTCAAATAAAAAAACTTAGGTTAGAAAAAGATATTTTACGATTATTTTCCTTATTTTCATTAGACGTATAAACATGTTTTACAATTGAATGTAATAGTTTTGAAATAAGAGATATTCAATAATTTTCCCATTGTAATTTTACTAAGCTATTACTATATTCACAGAAAAAGTAGTTTTTCTGCGAATATAGAGATAGATTTACAGAATATGATTATTTTTTAGAGGTAAAAGCTACCAATGCTCTTTGCTCATAAAATTATTTTTATTTTCTCTGATGATAAAATTTTTAGAACAAGAATCTCCAAATGAATTATCAATTTGCTCATAAAATTATTTTTATTTTCTCTGATGATAAAATTTTTAGAACAAGAATCTCCAATTATCAATTTTTTTTTAATGTTTAAATAATTATTTTTATAATGTGTTCCAAAATATTTGAATTAATAACAACTCATATATCTGTGGGTCGGAAGTATAGGGCACTATGTCCATTTGTAGCCAAAATGAGATTATTGGCACAATCATATGGGTTTCTCGTCCTCTACCCACAGGTATACAACACTATGTCCTACATCAATAATTGATGGAATTACGGTGCTTTTAAATAACACCAAGTCCATAAGGGAGAACAACGTAAACACCTTCAAACTGCTCTCCTGTAAAATGTAGTAAATGTGACATAGTGTCCTATACCTCCGACCCACAGATATAATAACCGTATGTATTAATATAATCAAGCCACCGTATATGAAAAATATCGGTTTGCTGAATGTCATAACCGAATACGTTCTAGCTAATTCGCACAATTAATCTTTAAATGGATTATGAAAATCACTACATTACGGGAATTAGCGTTCATTTTAGTGTTGTGTTAATTTAATACATAAAGCAAATTTTCATTTAATTAATAATTAATAGCTGCTATATTTCAATTACTAATACGTTTTAATTTGAAACCAAATAAATATTATGCCTAAAATTTTTGATTGTCATTTATTAAAATCAATAAATAAAACATAACCTTGTATGCTATGCTGTACTGAATTTTGTTATAGCGCCATCTTTTGACAATTACAGAAATATATACAGTATTTTAAAATTTTATAGAATAATTTGAATGTATAAAATTGATATCCTAAATCTTAATCATAAGCTTTCAAATATTCAAGCTAAATTTAAAAACTATAGCGTGATTTAATTTAATCATTTTATAATAATGCATCAACTAAGAATATCATATGTATTTGTTGCACTATGCATATCTAATGATTATAATATTTCTAAGAAAATATAAATATGCCAAAAATATTTTAGGTTTAGAAAAAATAATTCTTCATAAATAAATATTTCCAAAAATAACTTATAGATCCTACTGCATAACTTCATTAGTCCAGATAAAAGAAGGGATAGTTCGGATTCGGAAACAATCTCTACTATAGATTAAAGATTAAATTGAACATATGATAAATGTTGGATAAATGAGGGGAAAAAATCATAAACAACGTTTAATCTTGTTTTAAATTTCGTATTTATGTTATCGAAATATTAAAAATAATGTAAAAAACTTCTATTTGCATTTTCATAATTTATATTTAAATCGATGACAGGATAGCCACAGGAAAGGCCTTTTTTCAATCTGCAGATCCGGGATTGAATTTTGCACACACTTTACCGATTTTCTCGGAAAGGATCCGAGCCTGGCATTAAAATCTTTCACTCTTTAGATCAATCCTATTAATCGTAGGCCAAATGGTTTAATGGTTAAACGTTTGCTGGTTTTATTCCGGGTCCTATAAATCAGGATTTTACAGGAGAAGTTCAAGTCTGGTATTGGAGCTCCATTTTCACTTGACGAATAGCTCGTGAGGATATTTTTTTGTCAACAGATGACTTCACTCAGAGTACTAAGTCGGGTGATACAAACCATTCCACAGGCTGCCATCCCTACGTAGAAGTCAGCGAGATTGTGGCTTGGATCCCATGATAAATATTTCTAAATGGTATGATCCGAAAATTTGAATCCGAGTCTTCTAGAGTTGAAAGCCAAAGCGTTTCTACTTGGCAATCCGACCGACTCTGATGGGTACTTTTTTTGGTCAACAGATAATGTTCTAATAGAATGGAAAGTGGCATCAAGTGACGGGGCGAAACAAATCCTTTCACACACTGTTATCCCTGAGGAGGGGGTCAGCCGGATTGTGGAGGGATGGGGATCAACGGCGGGCCCGACCTCATAATAAATATTTTCAAGGGGTGGGACCCAAGATTCGAAACCGGTCCTCCAAAATGGAAGACCGAAACATTTCCACGCGGCCAATCCAGTCGACTATGATGGGTACTTCAACTTTCAACTAAAGAGCCTGGGATCGTATCCATGCCTCATTCTTTCAAACATTTATTTGAAGGATCTGGACCTGGTTCTCGATTCCCGTCTCTACAATCCGACTTACTCCTTCAGAAGTATGGTAGCCTATGATAAAGCCAAAGTCTAGAACAGGAGTTCTCAAAGTTTTGCCTATGTGGGCCAAATTGTAAATTCCAAAATATTTGGCGGGCCAAAAAAACTGTTATGAAAAAATACGTTCAAATCGATAAAAATTTAGACACAAGGGAAAGATTTATACTAATTTTACAACATAATCATTCTTTATTTATGACAATAATTATTTTTTATTGCAAACTGTTTAAAATAACAAATTTCAAAAATAATTTCAAATAAAAAATAAAAAAATAATAAATTCGTCAATCTGAAATGTATGACTTGTGCAGTTGTTTTCTTTTAATAATAATATTGAGCCTTAATTCTAAGTCGGTTGAATGTATTCTTAACACCTCTTGTAAATTTTCATCAGTTAATTTTGATCTCAATTTGGACTTATTAATACTCATGATTGAGAAAGTTTTTCGCATATATAAGATTTATACTAATAAAAGCATTTATACGTGTATTTTTTAAATGAATAATTTTTAATTATAATATGATAAAATTTATTTATTTTTTGTAAAAATGTAAATTATCTGTATGAATTCAAGATCGAGGATGATCTGACATCGCGGGCAGCATTTCTAGGATTTGAAGTCCGCATTTGACCCGCGGGCCGCACTTTGGGAACCCCTAATCTAGAATGTCACCCGTTACCTAGCAATTAGCAAATTATTTGAAGTGATATTAAAAAGTGATTATTAAATTACAGTTTAATTCCAAAATAATTCACTAGATTTCATTTGGGTGATTTTAAAAAACAATAATAATTTATGGTCCACATATTAAAAATTTTTTAACAAAAATATTTTTTCACATTATTTCGTATAAGTTTAAATAAAAATAAATGCAATTTCAAATTAAACCTATTCGGTATTCTATTTTTCAAAATTTAGAACTTAAGATTAATTAATTAGTTCTAAAGAAAAAGAAAAAATGGTTAATTTATTTTCAATTGAAATTAAAATGAATAATAGCTCATTAGTTTTAAATTTTGAATGTATTTATAGGCATCGGGAGGAAAGAAACGTCCATTGAAAAGAAGTTTGAATCGAATTCGACTAGAACTAACCGAAAATCAAAAAAGGGATCTTAAAGAAGCATTCGATATGATGGATAACGAAGGATTGGGATTTATCGATGGAAAAGATTTGCGGGTTAATAGAAAATAATTACACTTTTTAAATATTTTGCATAATATAAAAATCATTGCTTATTTATAGGTAGCACTTAGAGCATTAGGCTTTGATCCTACAAAAGACGAAATAAAAACTATCATCAGTCGCGTCACTAAGGAAGATTCAGGTAAATGGGTACAATTGTTGCCTTACCAAAGCATTGCGAAAGTGGTACGCATCGAAAGGGGGCCGAAACATGCAAAAATTCCCTAGTGAACCAAGGGTCAAAGGTCAAACGTTTACGAGATACAGAGGTATCTAGGCGGCATAGGTAATGGAGCACGGGAACGGGACGCGTCGCGTGGCAGATCGCAGCGACGCCAGGCACAACGCCAAACCATATGCGCCATTTGCAATAAACGGAACTTTGCGGGTCTATATCTCGTAAACGTTTGATCTTTGACCCTTGGTTCACTAGGGATTTTTTGCGTGTTTCAGCCCCCTTTCGATGTGTACCACTTTCACCATGCTTCGGTAAGGCGACAATTGTACCGGTAAATGATTTATTGTGTTGATTTTAATTAGTGTAACTTTAGTTATTTCCTTATATTACGTTCATACTAGCGAAATTAGCAGAGATAAAAGTAACCCAGAACAAGTTAACCGGGAATACAGTAATCGGAATAATTTCAGATGGATTAAGTTCATTGAGATTAACCAGTTGCTTGGTTTCGTATGGGCAGATGATGCAATAGTCGGGAAAATTTGGGTCTACAAAGTTTAATTCATTATTGTATTAACTTAAATGATATATTGTATATATTACCAACCATCATATATAATATACACCTAAATTTCTTTTGTTCGACCTAAAGTCATCTAAATGTGATTTCCAGACACAGAATGAATTAATGTCTGTCCAATTTACAGTTCTTATATTTATGGATTGAAAAACTGTAATCAAATCGTACACTGTCTTTGAAAATGGTGAAAGTCAAGTCAATCAAGTAGTCAACACTTCTCCATGACATCACTACCCTGATTCGAATTAAGCTAGTGCGGGGCCTGTAATATGTTAAGAAAGGCCCCATATTAAAAAAAACAATAACACAAATATATCTGAACACATACATTTTTAATTTGCGTAGTAATTATCATTATCAAAAGTAACAACACAGTCAATATTATTTAAATATTAATTTTTCTACATTTAGCATGTTTTCCACTCTTTCGTTCTATATTAAGGTGACAAGATTTTAACATTGGTAAAGCGGGACACCATTGACCGGGGGGTTCTTGATTAAAAATTTGGTCTATATAGAGCAACAAAAATCGTCTGAGAGACAGTTACAAAATGTTTTCGTCGTTGCCAATGCCAAAAAAATGCCATTGTACATTAAGTCCAAACAATGGTAGTCGAATTCTTACAACTGATCAACAATGCAAACTTCGATAATCAGTTCTCGACAATTATTTGTTATTATTAAAGTTTAACATTATAAAATTAACAAAAATAATATAAAACTCATATCCTGGCTAAATAGCCACATGGCCGCCCAAAACCGTATATTCCCTTTTTTCTGCCGTTCCCTAAAACTCGGGTCCTCCAGAGTGGAAAGCCGAAGCGTTTCCACGCGGCCAATCTGGCCGACTAATTAACGAGTATTTATTATGCTCGATTCTTGATTCGATTATGCTGCGGTGCCACCATCTGTTGGATTAATAATTAATTATTTAAGGTGACGCCACCTTAGTCTAAATTTAAGTAATTAATTATTAATTTAATAGATTGTGGCACCGTAGCATAATTAATAAGAATAATCGTTAATTTGGCAGTTAATTCAAAAATAAATCAGTAGGAGTATAATTTGGCTAGTAATATTCGGATAATTTAATCCTTTTTAATCCCCTAGTTAGGTTGAATTATGATTTGTAATCTTTATTATATGAAATATAAAATTATTTAAAGATATTGTGTATTTACACTAAAATATAATTTTTAGAACTAACGAATGTTTTAATTATTCATCTTTCTATTTTATACATAGATCATTATAATTTTATTCGTTGAGCAACTTATTAGAAACATTGCACAAAACAGAAAATTATTTTTAAATATAAAATTTCTTTTCAAAAGCAACTATAAGACATGAATGAGAGAGAAAGAATTTCAACAGAGCACAAAAACGCTGCGAGATTAGAACAAGTTGTTATACATTGCACGAAATGAAAAAAAAACGTATTAAAACGTTGTCCAAGTTGGTACAGTATTGTGTTATCACTTTGGCATTTGCTGTTGTTATATTTTTGTGCTTTTCAAAATTTACTGCTTTCTGTTATTGTCTTTTATTAATCAAACTTTGGAGAAATAACTGAGAAAAACTTTAATGAAATGCAGTTTTCTCCAAATAAAAGCGATTAATTTAAATATTTTATTCTACATTTTTGTCTTTTTTTGCAAAATATCGTCTACTTTGACTTGCATAATATATCCCGAAGTTCTGTATTCGACTATAGCTTTATTAAGGTGACCAGATTTTAACATTGGTAAAGCGGGACACGATTGACCGGGGGTTTTTGATTAAAAATTTGGTCTATATGGAGCAACAAAAATCGTCTGAGAGACAGTTACAAAATGTTTTCGTCGTTGCCAATGCCAAAAAATGCCATTGTACATTAAGTCCAAACAATGGTGGTCGAATTCTAACAACTGATCAACAATGCGAACTTTGATAAGCAGTTCTCGATAATAAGTTCTCAACAATTATTTGTTATTATTAAAGTTTAACAAAAATAATATAAATCTCATATCCTGGCTAAATAACCACATGGCCGCCCAAAACCGTATATTCCCTTCCCGTTCTCCCGCCGTTCCCTAGCTTGTCGTGCATTCTTTCTAAAAATCGGGACTTTTTAAAACGCCGCGGGACGCGGGACAAATTGTTAAAAAGCGGGACGTCTGGTCACCTTAGCTTTATAAGATTAATACTGTATTTTAATGCATTTAAATATCTTATTTCAAAAAAATGAAAATTTTGTAAGATTATATGGTACTATATCATCATCTGCCTGAAAATAGATTAGGTTAGTATAGTTAAGCCGCCATATCGCACAAGGGATATACTTTATCTGGCGGCAGCCACTTGTAGAGCCCATCACAGGCTGGCCAACACCTATGATGGGATCAACCAAAAAGCTGAAGGATGGGTGCAACGGGCCGTGCCCGGACCCCTCCTGAAAAACTGGAGGTGTGAGACCGGATTCTTCAGTAGTGTAAGCTAAAGCTTTACCACGCGGTCAATTCGGCCGACCTGTCTGAAAATACTATTATATTATTATTAATTTAATAACTTCAAAATTAATCATTATTTTCGCTAGCAATTATTTGCAATATTAATGAAATACAAATACCGAAACTGGAATTGTTAAACCAATTATTTTCAAGAAATTTACGGATTAAGTGAGAATCTCAATGAATGATCTCTGATCTATCTTCTATTATTAGTATTATACTAAAAATAATTCAAACCTCGTCAATAAGATCTGAAGATATCATTCCAATTCCATCAGAAAAGATATACGGAGGAAGATCACTGGATCGTTCACCCAAAATATCTCTTTCGTAAACAACTTCATTACCGTCAATTTCTATCTGAATTGCTTCTTCCGAAGTTGAGAAGCATTGACCCATACGAGACATTACTTTGGCAATATTACCAATACCTGTGAAATCACCTAACCATTCTCGTATTGATTCTGCTGTATTACATTCACTGTCAATAGCATACATCCATATTCCATGATCTCTTAATTGACTACCAGACGCTGCAAGAAATTTATAATGTCTGGGTGCTATGTATATACCTTCTCTAAGATGTTTTCCAATAGTTTTCTCTAGAAAATCGTTTCCATTTTTCTTAGAAAGACAATAGGTGAGCTGGGCGAGATTGTCATCTCTAATAGATACCCTTAATGCATATTCTGGATTAAAATTACGAAGCACACGATTATTGAAGTGTTGCTGTAATGGAAGTAAAATAAGTCTGAGCGGAGTAATAAAGGCTCTTCGGATACGACACGTTCCTTCTATATTCTCGTTAATTATCATATTTTTTTTGTGAAATTCGAAAAGATCTTTTATAGCATTTGAAAAAGAGATTATTATTCCTTTTTCTAAATAGCTGGAGAACTCAAATAATGCTTTTTCTAATGCAGACGAATTTTCTTTTTCGAACGATAATAAAATTTTGCGTAAATGTTCCCAATTATGAAGTTCATTGATAATTTGATCCAGTACTTCGAAGCTTTTTGTCATTAATGCTTTCCAGGCATATTTACATTTGAACGAAATAAATGGGCATATTATTCGCGTACAATACCAAGAATTTAATTTGACTGAACTGTAATAAATATTATCGGAATGGCATCTCTGATATAATCGTCCAATAATATGTCGGGCTCTAACTTTATCAGCAACATTAATTTTCAATACGGGACATTTTCCTATTACTTTTCCCTTGATATAAGTCTTCTCACAACTGCATCCAATTTCAGTAACTCTTTCCCATGTATTTACAGATCCACTCATCTTTTTTATATTAGTTACATTTATTACTCTAATGGGGAGTCTTTTTAATTTAATTTCGTTCTCTTCCGTTTTAGCATCTAAAATATCATGAGCTGTAAATATTCTCGGAGGATATTGTAACAATAAAAATAAAGAAGTTGCCGGTTGTCCAGATGGATCGTCTATCAAAACTCTTATAATGTCTGTATAGTTAATTAGAAATTTATAAAATTCTGGTGTTTGTGTAAGGCATTTAGAATGATGTCGAATATAAGCAAATAACTGTAAATTTCTCTGATCGTGCCAAAAAGAACTTGATAATTGAACGATTGCAGTATTTTGATTCCAGTGTTGTGACTCTTGCATAATGTAATGCTGTACGAAACTTGTCATATTAATAAAAGTTCCAAAAGCAATACTATTAACTTGAATGTCTTCATGAAATTGATCTTTTTGTTGGAAAAATGCCTCATTGCATATAGGTTTTAACCAATGATTTAAATTATTATCTTTAAAAGAACACCATTCTCTGCATATTTTCGAGTAAGTAGCATCTGGTTCAATTTTCTGTATTATATTCCATCCTGATAGTGTACAATCAATTTCATAGAATGTCTCTTTACATCGAATATTCAAAGAAGAAATCTCTTTAATATTTCCAAAATGTAGAGAATATTCGGGATTTTCATTTTTGAATTTTTCATTAAGAAAAAATGATCTCAACATCAACAATGGATTACTTTGAGTTTTAGCGTCATTTGCAGCAAGCCAAACAACTTTCAATTTTAATTCGTTATAATTTTTGTTCATTGTAAAAACTGCTCTTGAAAATATTTGTTTTCATTCTTTTTATATTAAATCCTATTTATATTTATATTGATTATTCTTGTATATTCGATCTATCATCTGAAATAATTAAAATTCATTAATTATTTAAACAATATTAAATTCTATGCAGATCTAATGAATTATAATATTAATTTCTTTTTATCTTCACCCACCATCTAAAACGGCGATTCCGATTTAAATGGAGAGAATATTTTAGAATTAATTCATTCTCGCGATATACTTTAAAAATCAAAGATTGGAATAATCACATATTTTCATGGAAGAGTAAGCAAATACAGTAAATATCTTATTAAAAAATTTTTATTTTATGTGATTGCTTTTTTGCATTTATAAGAATGCGCAATATTCTATTTTTCCTACTAATTCTTTCAATAAACAAATTAAGAATTGATGAATCATCTAATACAGTATTACCATTTTATTTTAAAAGCTTTGCCATTATTTGCATTCGTTATTAATGATTTCATTTTATTTATATTTATCAAGATGTCTATATGCGTGACAAAAATATAGAAATATTTCCTGTTTTGTCACGCATATTATTTGAAAAGTTTTTCAGTCCGTTATTAAACATGTAATAACAACAATCGTAAACTCGATTTAATTATTACATTATTTAATCAGAAATGACGAAATGAAACTGATAATAGAACTATAGGTTTCCTCGTGTTTATGATTAATTTACGTAATACTACTATAATTTTTCAAAAACTGTTTGAATTATTATGAAAAGTTGTTAAACATAATTAAATGACGAGATATTGTGATTGTTACTATACCTGACGACAGCATCAGAAGTCAGTATTGAGTTTCTGGGAGAGTCGAAATTAATTTATATCATTACGCCGATGATACATCTACTAAATTATTCGCGATGTTACCGTAAATTGCCATAAAATACTGACAATTTTGTCAAACATGTTATAAGCTTCGAATAAAATTACGATATTAACATGATTTTAAGATGTATAGGAATACCTTGTATAGTGCGGTTAATTGATTCCAAGAAGCATCCGCGCTATGCAAAATCGCGTTGTTCGAGGTCTATTTATAATGGATTTTAATTTAATTTGTTTATTACAAAGATTTAGGATAATAAAAATGTATAAAAATGAAAATATATATATTTATTTTTATTAACTAAATAACAAAAAAATCATTTTATACTGATATAAAAGTTGCAGAAAACATTAGGATTCATTCATTGAATTCTCACGTGCTATTTTAGCAAACGAAGCGCCATTCTCATGACATTTTACAATTTCAAATTTCTTCTCTAATGTCAACCACTTGCATGTTTTTGTTACTGCAACAGTGTCTTTTTGTTTTGTCTCTTCTCACTCATACTTAAATAATAAAAGAATATTAAATACTAATATTAACGTAAATAATAAAATGCCGTAGGAAAGAACGTAAAGAGCCAATCGAAAAAATACTGCACAAACGTGGTTCTCGAATGTCCCCTGCAGCGTTGCCAATGTTGATATGTATATGCGCTCAATACCGAGCTACAAGGAAGTGGGAAATTAATATGTGATCTGATACAAAGTGTGTCTTCTTTCCGTCGCAAGCTGGATATCTTTGAAAAAGACATTTCAAGTCAAGAATTTATTCACTTTCCAACAATTTTTGAATATAAAAATAATTCTGAAATAGACATTGCAGTACAGTATTTTCAAATTTTATGTCAGATCTTAAGAAGGAATTTGCAGCAAGATTCCAAGACTTTGCAGAGATAGAGAAGTTGTCGCGATTTTTAAAATCGCCTTTTGAAGTTTCTCCATCGACAGAATGGACAGATGTGGCTGCGAAGTTGTTCCGCCTTTCACCTTTTGAAGTTTCTCCAGTGGCAGAATGGACAGATGTGGCTGCGAAGTTGTTCCGCCTTTCAAAGCCTTTACTCCAAATGGAGATAATAGACTTGCAGGAAGACATTTCCTTGCAAACGTATAAAACTGCATCCGCCGAAGAATTATGGAGTAAACATGTCACAGAAAAATATGGAAATTGCAAAAAATTAGCCATTTACCTGGCTACTATGTTTGGCTCCACATATGTTTGTGAAACTTCATTTTCAAAAATGAATTTTTTTGAAGAACAAATATCGTTCAAGATTAACGGCCGCCCACCTTGAAGACACTCTTCGCATAAGCTGCTCCCCGCGTGAACCTAACTTTAAAAAACTGGCTCAAGACCGCAAATGTGATTTCTCCCATTGATTTTTGAATACAAATATGCCTATCTATTGTATTTCATATTATTTTGTGAGTGAAATTAAAATAAAAAATTAGTAAGGAATATGAGTTTTTTTCTTGACCTCGATAAAAATTTTCAAAAGTATCCGGACCCCACCTAAAATTACTTGCCGATCCCGGCTCTATAGTATACTCATATAACAGTAAGACCCCGTTTAACGCGGGGGATACGTTCCAAAAAAACTAAGCGCTAAATGAAACAGCGTTAAACGAGTCATCTTAACACGTAAATAATAGAAATAGAAGAAACGGGACAGTGAATAAAAAATATACATGCTTTTTTTATTTTATAACATGTATTATTATTATTGTATTATTGATACATTAATTATAGACATGTTTATTGCTAATATCGATTTATATCCATAAATAATTCATGAAAATAAAAAATACTCAAGTAAATAATTTGTTTGTGATGTGGAAGAACCTTCCTCATTTAATACTTTTTGTTTTTTCGTTAATAATCATCTAACAAAAAATAGTTTGCCTTTCTCTCTTTCGTTCATTAATCAATTGTCGTTAATAAGACATCGCTTCCATGCCACTTCGTTTTGCCTTGGAACATGTATCAAAATTTGGATCATTTTGTATAAACTGATTTATAATTTCCATAATAGATTGGTTAAATTTTAACTGTAAAATAACGTTGATGAACGATCATAAATATGAACTGTGACCGCAGCAGACTTTCGTATGTACTGCATTGAACTGATATGAAACGCATCGCGAGACGGCATAGGAGTATCAAAAACAACAAATTAGTGCGATTTCGGATTTATGTGAGAATAACGGTTTGAAAAACCGGGCCAAAGTGAATCAATAAAATATATAGAATTCGAAAAAACCGCGTTATATTGAAACAGCGTTAAACGGAGTAGCGTTAAGCGGGATCTTACTATACTATATATTTAAAAATCTAATAAATTTTAAAATTTGTTTAATAAAGAAATAATACACGTAAAATCTGTATCTAAAGAAAAATACTGTTGTTGGAAATAAACTATTAAATTTTTATACGAAATTTAGAATAAAATAATTTTAATAATTCCCAAATCTGAAATTATTGGTTAGATTTTTTTTATTATATTTACATTAACCAATCATTGAAGCTTTTTTTTAATTTAAAAATTATAATCAATTTCACGTTCTAAATCGATAACATTTTTATCGTTTTTAATATTTTCGCATAAAATTCTGAATTAATTAATATATTACAAATAAAACAATATAAATTTACTTTCACTATTTATAGATATTGATCATCGATGTATTGATATTAGAAAATAATTTTTAAATATAAAAGATAAGTCAAAACAGCTCTAACAGCAAGTAAAAAGAAGTTTATTATGGTATAACGTTTTCGGACCTGTCTGGTCCCTTATCAGTACCATACATTTAGTTAAATACCATCTTTAACGGAACATGATATATAATGTTCCGTTAAAGATGGTATTTAACTAAATGTATGGTACTGATAAGGTTTATGGCAAGATTCTGCTTTTCACGGAATCCGAGATTTTTGTATAATATTTTTAGTCATTAAATCGGTATTTAAATCAATCGCAAAAACGGAACCGATAAGTAGCGATATGAAAAAGTACTTATCACAACGAAGTATCGATACCTGTGCGCGGCGCCATCTTGAAAGTGACAATGTCTTGCGCAGCATTTTATAAGAATATAAACTTTCGTAAGATTCTGCTTTTCACGGAATCCGAGATTTTTGTATAATATTTTTAGTAAGTTGGTATATAAATCAATCGCGAAAACGGAACCAATAAGTAGCTATATGAAAAAGTACTTATCATTTTAACGAAGTATCGATACCTGTGCGCGACGCCATCTTGAAAGGGACGTCTTGCGCGACACTTTCAAGATATAAAATTACACGAATTCCTGTTATAGAAGAGCGATTTTATTATATGAATTCGTGTTATAGGGAAGCAGGTTATATGGGAGTTTACTGTAATACATCTTGAAGGTGTCGCGCAAGAATTACATTCAAACTCCTTGGCAAGAACAGTTTCAAGATGATGTAATTATACCTCTTGATTTGCAAATATATTATAAATTAATGTATATATAATATATAAATCCATAAATTGCATAAGTAACCTATGGATTTCAGCATAAAATCATAACCCACATAACTGTAAGAATAATTCCCGTATTTTTCGCTTTTAAAACAAGGTGTAAAATTATAGCAGATTATCATTACAATGATTGTCACGTGACATTATCAATCAATATGGCAGCAGTACATGGTTCGTTTATCAATTCTGAGATAAATCTTTCGAAATATCTTCTAATCGGTGCCGCTAATTTTTGATCAGTTTGATGAGATCTATCGAATGGTATCACATTTGGCAATTCCGTGAAAAGCAGAATCCAGCCCAAAATTTGAATGAAAAAATTATGAAAATTATTTTAAATTGATCTAATTTTAAGATTTCGTAAGCAAACAACTCGTAAATATTTATTTAAATGAACTTAAAAAAATCTTACGTGAAAATTTTTCAGTTTTATCTATAAATTTGATTCCATTTGGCTTGCTTTCGAATGAAAATTTTCTTATTAACTGATATCATTAATTTAAATAATAAAATTATAAATGTTAAGAATGAAATATATATATTATTTTAATATTATATAATAAATAATTAAAATGAAGATAAAGGGATAAATTACTATTTAATTTGTTATCTATATTTTTCATTTTCTGGAGTATGTAACATAAATTGTAACATGGCGGCTAAACTTGGCAGTTATTTAGAAAAAAAGAAATAAAAAAAAAAATATTTCTAGAAATAAAATTTCATATTTTATAAATTTATTAAATAAAATATTTCTAGAAATAAAATTTCTATATTATTATTGTTATTATTATTATTATTATTTTAATTAACTTATTTAAATTAATAAACTAAATTGTGCATACAATAAACAATAAAATAAAATTTTTTTCAGATGAATCATAGATAGTATTTATTATTCAGTGATATCTTGGCCGAATTGTTGAATCCCATTCTTTGCCTGATAGTCTTTCTCATCACGGTTTTGAATGGCCCGTAGTGGACTCTGAAAAACCCCTTGCTTATTCTTCACGGACTTTCCGATCATTTTCTGATGATTAAATGGGAGCCAATCAGATTTTACTCCTCTCGGCAGATGTAGAAAACTTGTAATTGAGCCTAAAATGATTCCTCCACTTAGTAATTAGCCAATACAATAATTGTAAAATGGAAGTAAAAACTGGACTCTCTATATTGGGACTAATACTCACTGCAGTAAACAATGTTTGCCATCCTTATGGAGAAGTCAGCCGAACTATAAACGACGGGAGCAACAGATTTCTCTGGATCTCTTTTATAAATTTTGACATCTGGGTCGGATTCAATCCTGATCTTTTCTTTTCAATAGGTGACACCACTTCTCAAGTTGTTGATTAATAAGTGGCAAAATGAAAAGTGATATTGCCATTAGATTGACTCTCCATCCTTGTGGAGGAATCAGTCAGATTGTAGAGGACGAGAATCAATGAACTGGGTCCAGATCCCATGAATAAATTTTTCAGAAAGAATCCAGGTCTTCTGGTGGAAAGTCGAAGCGATTCAAAGTGAACATTCCATACCATATGCGAGCTACTTTTCTATACTAACGAAAGTTATTCGGCGATCTACTCTATTATATAGATCACGTTCTTCCAATCTGATATCTGATTAACTACAACTATACAGTTAAATGCACTAACTTACTTCGGAGGATCCACTCTCCCAATTCTAAAAACTTTAAAGAAACTAAACACTTGATTTGTGTTTTTAAAAATTTATTTATCACTTTTAATTATTTTAATATAGCAAATAAAACAAATATATTGGAATGAAATATTTATTTCTCTGGTTTGGAAAACCAAAGTTAGAAAAAACAACAGATTGATTACAAACCCATAAGTTACAGGAAATGTTGGTTGCTTAAAAAGAAAAAAGTTAATGTGAAATTTGGCATTGTTTGGAACTCACAATATTTTCATAGTCAGGTTGTATGAAGAAGTAGCCAATTGCAGACAACCATCCAAATGATCATTTGCAATTTGGTTTCTTGATTTTTTAACGTTCATATTTAAAAAAGCAGATTCTGACAAGTATGTCGATCCGAAACACGACAGAATTTTTTGCACAATATTAGATAATATTGGAAACTTTCATGTGTATACTTCATAGATATAGTATAGTGTAGTCTCCATAATCCGACACATATGGTTCCGGGGCTTGTCGGATTATTGGATGTTCAATAAAAAAATGGAATTACACAAACGAATACGCTCAGTTTATTAAGACTTTCCTGTCATGCTCTTGCTATTCAAATCTTTCACAAAACCCTTAATTTTATCCCGATTTTTTTAATGTCATAAATGGTAGCTCATCCAATACCATGAATCGAAGCCAAATCACTAAACTTTTCTCCCAAGTCAAATTTCTTAATTTATTTCTGCCTTTACGACCACAGTCAATATTTTCGTTTTTCACTTTTTCCGATGCCATTATATAAAGATAAATAACCAACAATTATACAATAAAAACACTATTTTACAGTAAACAGTATACTGAACTTAAAAAATAGTCCGATTATAATGCCTGTGCATCGAACGAATAGCGACTGACAATCTGTTTTACGTCATTTTTTCTCTCTGGCACATGGGCAAGTTGTGACATGAAAATTTCGTAGGCGGCGCAACGGTTCGCAGAGTGTCGGCTACTGGAAATGTCGGACTGGCGAAGGGCCGGACTACTGAGACTCAACTGTACTTCCAAGTGATAAGAAAATTATTGATTTGACAATTTTAACGAAAAATAAATAAACAGTAGCAATACACTTAAAGAGAATTAAAAAATAAACAAGATAATGATAAATAAATTATTATGTTTTCAGTTTTAATTAAATTTGTAAGGAGGAATAAACAAGAGATCGACCAAAAATCGCTCCGCGATCAACAGGTTGAACACCGCTGCCATATAAACATAGAATCTAAATAATAGGACGAGGATATGCGAGCGGTTATTTCTGCTTGAAAATCAACTCCAGAAAGAGCACCTTCTGAACATTGTTAGTCTAAATAATGGGACGAGAATACAATGTACAGCAAAAAAAAAAAAAAAAAAATGTTTCAATGTCGCTAGTGAACGAAGATACGAAGCGGCGGCCGCACTGCTTGAATGTCCACGGCTACGTTCAGCAGACTCAACGGTTCTAAGTGAGCGGATGAGTTGTAGCGGTAGCTGTTGGTGTATCTGCTGAACGGCAAGTAGTAACAGGGGGCGCGATTATTGAAAGGAAATAAAGCCCGTTGCAAACACCATAAAATACGTTGTGCAAATTTAAAGAAACAGTAGAAAAATAAAACCGATTTTTATAAAAATATATTTAAGTTATATCTTAAATGAAATTTTGCTTAATATTTTCTTTTAACTCTAATTTTAGTAACTTTATTAATAATAATAGTTTATATTAATAGAAGTTCTTATATATTACTTGTTATAATTTTCAAATAATGTTCGAAACTTAAAAATTGAAGATCAGTGATAATTACCTACGTAAAGATTTTAAAATTTTTAAACTATAATTCGTCAACAAAGTTAAATTTAGTACCTTATATAATATGGGTATATATTTATAATTAGAAACAGAAAACACTGTATTTTAATACTGGCCAAAGATTTGCTGATATTTTTCGGATACTAAAAACCAGAACAAAATTCAAATTTTTTTGATAGAAAATTCTTTCCAAAGCAAAAAATACAGGGTGTCCGAAAAGTATCTTTACACTTTTAGAAAATTATTAAAAAGATACAAAGAGGAATGTAACAGTTACAATTTTTTGTATTCAATAAAGAAAGTATCAAAGTTTTTTTTAAATGAAGTGGACACTATATGGCGCCCTTAATAGCGCTAAATATAGGTCTCTCTTCAAAATGGCTTCACCGCAGGAAATGGCGCAAGTTGTAGCGTGGTTTATCGAATTTAAATCTGTAACGCAGGTACAACGTAAATTTCGGACTTAATATGATCGAAATCCACTTTCAAGACCGACAATCTTAGAATGGCATAAGAGATTTATGACAACAGGTAGCGTTTTGCCTAAAGCGAAATCTGGTCGGGTCTAACAGAATCTTCGATGATATTGAACGAATTCATGAACCTTTTCATCGTAGTCCTCGTAAACTGATTCGCATTTCCTCAAGTAGAGGACCTACAACTTAACATTTTCCAGCAGGATGGGACACCGCCACATTGGGGTTTGGAAGTGCGCAATGCTCTAGATGTCTAGATAAAAAATTTCCGAGACGTTGGATTGGAAGAGGAGGACCAATACAATGGCCATCTAGATCTCCAGATAGCACACCTTTGGACTTTTTTTATGGGGATACGTTAAAAACATTGTTTATCAATCCGAAATTCGCGACACTAACGAACTGAAAAGTCGAATTACAGTGGCCATCGAGATTGTCGATTCTGCAATGCTTCACAGAACCTGGCTTGAAATCTCTTACCGACTCGATGTGTTGCGTGTGACGAATGGTGCGCACATTGAAATTCTATAAGAATTGTAAAAAAAATTTTGATACTTTCTTTATTGAATAAAAAAACCGTAAGTGCATATCCTTCTTTGTTTTTTAATGATTTTTCTAAAAGTATAAAGATACTTTTCGGATACCCTGTATGTACATTAGTAAAAGAGAAAGATAAATAAGATAATTTTCGCAAAATTGAATTGAATAAATTATCATCATACTATTATTTACATTAATATAATTTAATATATCTGAAAATTTTTTAAGTGAAGCGAAAATTTTTAATAGATTAAATTCTAATTTTTTTATACTTTTTTAAATATAATTGTTGGAAATAAAAGTCGAAACAAAACATCCAAAGTTTAAATTAAATGAATAAGTTTAAACTGTTCAAAATTAAAATATTCGAACTATATATTTACTATTTTTATTGATTTTTTTAAATATATCATTATTAACAATAATGTTCAAAAAGTAAAATTATTGTGTTCCGAGTATGTCTATATTAAAGCAGATAGAACTTTATAAAGTTTTTTTACGATAGAAAAATCGAAAATTGGAAAAATATATAATACTTTATTATTGTATAGTCAATATAATGCTATGTTACAAAACTATCATTCTATGCTTGAATGTAAGAAAACTAATAAAGAAAAATACAAGCAATCTAAAACAACGTAATTTCCCTCTTTGAATCTAAGAAAGTAATTTCATCAAATTAAAACTAAATATAGATTCTTTCTTGAATTTACAATTCTCATATGAATCCAATATTCATATGAAACTACTATACTTGAATTATTCGTGTGATATTCCGCGATAAATTCTTTTAGATGCACTTCAAGACAATTCGAATGCACTTGTACGTCTCCACCAGATGTTGAATAAAAAAGATTGATACTCTACTTATCAAAATTTATTTATTGCAAAATTTGCAAATATAGTTTTATTCGCTCATTCTTGCCACAGAGATGAAACTTAAAACTTATTTTGTATACAGAATAATGAAAGTGTCAGCTCTAGATGTTTGATCATATTAAATTTTATTTATAGCATAACAAATTCGCATTTATTGACACGCAACGATGCTAATAAAATTATAATTAATTCGCAGTAAACTTTTGAATGTTAATCGGGAATGTAATTATTATTATTATTCACTAACTTAAATAATAATAATATTCTTGGATAAATAATTGTCAAGTTAATAAATTTTATAAAATCTTCCAAACAATATAAATCAATATAAACAGGCAAGAGTGACAAATCTGAATTACAATGTTTTACAATTTTAATTTGATAGATTTTATATTGTATTATGCTTACAAAAATAATTGGAACAAAAATAATAATTCTTTAATATTTCTTACATTACTAATATCTAATTTAAGATATCTTATTTCTTTTAAATTATTTTGGAATTTTGTTTACTGAAAAGTATTCGAAAAATGTATAAATCTGCCATTTGAAATAAAAAATATTGCAGATAAATGTTTAAATTACAAATTTTCGGCATTTGTAATTTTAAATTAGTTTTAAAAAAATTTCAAAATAGTTAAACAAAATCAATAAAATAATCATCCTGAGTTTTTCGTCAGCTTGAAAAAAAGATGACATTAATATAATAAAACAAATAAGTTCTGTTAAGATACTAATTGCCTATTTTTCTGAATGTATCCTTGATTTTTGGAATGATTAAAGATAAGGTAAAGAATATTTTTCATCAAAATCATTTTTAATATATTAGTATAATGTATTGTTGAATCCATTGAATAGTTTAAGAGGAAAATTTCTGTAGAAGAGCGAATTTCATCATTTCTTAACGGATAAATCAAAAGGATAATTAATGCTACTTTAAATTCGATTTTATCTATCTAATAATTTTATTAAATTTCATAAAATTCAGTCAAATAGTTTCAAAAGTTATTAAAGAGAAACTTCTGAATTTCGAATGGTCGCCATTTTTAAATAATTGAAAATAAAGGTTTAATTTATCAATCATCGAGATCATCTTCAATAATTCGAACATTCTACTAAATTTTATTAAAATCCAATAAATAGTCCTGATATATTCTAAAGTTTGAATAACCGCCATTTTTTAAATGAGTTAATGGGGAAAATTAGTTAAAAGTTTCATGCTATTGTAATTTACAAAACACGAGATTAATTATTTTTTCTTTTAGGTTTTTCACTACGTATTCTATATTATTTTTTGTGGAAAAACTTTGATTTGTCTTATTATAAAATTGCTTCAACTTAAGATTTATAAAAAATAGTCTATTTTTGGATTGATCGGATTATTATTTGATCCGAATTATAGGAATTATATTGCATCCTATTTTGTAAGATTGCCAAGAAGAATAAAGTCATTCTGAAGCCAAACTGTTTATTTTTCTTGCATTTTACAACATATACGAATTGATATTATAGATAATAAATATAAAACATTAATTTTCAATAGTATATTTATTAGAAAATGTCCTAAATGTTGTATTAAACGAAAAATCTAGATGATTACAGTTATATAAATAAATTAATAAAATTCGAAACAATTACCAATTTAGAAAGTTTAAGATACTAATCGGATAGTAAAAAAATTTTAAAGTTTCTCAAACTAGTTAGAACATTTTTACTTCGACTAAACTTAATACTGTATCAGGTTGCTGGAATTAGATACAGGATAAAAATAGAAACGTAATTATTGAAAAGATTAACGAGTTAACGATTTTACTCTTAATATACTGTATACATCACATTTCTAAAATAATCTTTTCCATTAACTGTACAAAACGAAATTATATAATAAATTATTTATAACATACAAAAATAACTTCGTTTTAAAATGGATTACAAAGGATTTAAGCCATGTTTATATTAAATTAATTTAATTGATTGTTAAAATATATTTAGTATTACAAATTATTAGAAAATTATACAATTAAAATCAATTTTACGATTAAAACGTTATTATATTTATCGAATTTCCAGATGATTCGCAAATTTGATTAACATATTTAGTGATTTTGATAAAGTATCTTAAGATAAAAGCTCATTAATAGTTTTCAAGTTTTATCACGTCAAAAGTTTTCTAAATACAGGAACCTGGTTAATTATCTTAATGTATATTAATGTGTTTGAAGCAGTTTTGTCAACAAAAGTTTGTTTAATATATTCCACTTTTGTTACGTGCAGGATATTTCGAGAAGGATGTTTTATCGAAATTTTTAAACTAACATTTATTGCGTTTTTTTATAATTATAAATAACATTATTAAAAATTTATTTTTACGAATTTTATTATTTTTTTCCAACAGTTTTTTTCGTCAGTATTTTTTCCTCCTATTGATTTGCTATTTTGAATAAAATATATAAATATGTATCAATATATTCTAAGTAGATTTGTCTCACAGCTTTAGATGGTTATTGTATTTAAGTAAATAATACGATTGAAATTTAAATCGTTTAAACCTCTTAAAATTCTTTTCAAACTTAATACACGCTTCAATATATATTTGAAGCAACGACGCTAATTTTTAAGCGATAATTCAGCAGTATTTAATTTTTATGAAAATATCTCAACAAAATTTAATTTTTATGAAAATAGAGAGAAACGCTTCAATATATATTTGAAGCAACGACGCTAATTTTTAAGCGATAATTCAGCAGTATTAGCTTTTATATTATGTTATATATCTCAACAAAATTTAATTTTTATGAAAATAGAGAGATTTTTTAAGAAAATCTAAAATTATTGCCTTTACTTAGTGATATAGTATAAGCAAATCATATCAGAAACAAACTGTTATAAAAATTAGAATAATGAAAACTTTTAAGATAATTTCAAATATCATATGAAAATAGTCAACGTTAATTAATACAAAAAAGAACATAAGTTTGGTAAAAGATATAACAACGTTAATAAATAAACAGAATTTGATTAAATTCCAATAAAAATCGATTAAAAATAAAAAATACGTCACCTCACGTTAATCCATCGTTTAGAAGTAGAAAACGTGAGCTTTCTACCGATTCTAGACTGAAAATCAAACTTCCAAAACAAAATTTTAGGTCAAAATTTTCCGCGAAATTTTTGTGGGGAAAAAAAGCTGTGAAAATGATCAATATTAGATTATTTTTAATGATATAAGCATTATCTAACAAAATTCTACCGATTTACTGAAAGGATTGTTTTTATTGGCTAAATTTGGTGCATTTACTGGTTCGTTACACACAAACTTATATAATTTATATTACTTTTAATAGAATATATTTTTATTAATCGATTACTATTGTGAAAATA
>AYEL01013638.1:0-44563 GCA_000484575.1 Olivierus martensii | reverse complement strand
TAAGTCAAAACAGCTCTAACAGCAAGTAAAAAGAAGTTTATTATGGTATAACGTTTTCGGACCTGTCTGGTCCCTTATCAGTACCATACATTTAGTTAAATACCATCTTTAACGGAACATGATATATAATGTTCCGTTAAAGATGGTATTTAACTAAATGTATGGTACTGATAAGTTATACCATAATAAACTTCTTTTTACTTGCAGTTAGAGCTGTTTTGACTTATCTTTGGTATTAAGCAAGTAGTTTTCTCCATATTGTTAATTTTTTAAATATTCTCAAATAAATTTTTAATTTTATAAGAATATAAACTTTCGTAAGATTCTGCTTTTCACGGAATCCGAGATTTTTGTATAATATTTTTAGTAAGTTGGTATATAAATCAATCGCGAAAACGGAACCAATAAGTAGCTATATGAAAAAGTACTTATCATTTTAACGAAGTATCGATACCTGTGCGCGACGTCATCTTGAAAGGGACGTCTTGCGCGACACTTTCAAGATATAAAATTACACGAATTCCTGTTATAGAAGAGCGATTTTATTATATGAATTCGTGTTATAGGGAAGCAGGTTATATGGGAGTTTACTGTAATACATCTTGAAGGTGTCGCGCAAAAATTATATTCAAACTCCTTGGCAAGAACACTTTCAAGATGATATACATCTTGATGCAAATATGTATTATATATTAATGTATATATAATATATAAATCTATAAACTGCATGAGTAACTTATGGATTTCAGTATAAAATCATAACCCACATAATCATAAGAATAATCCCCGGCGTATTTTTAACTTTTAAAACAAATGTAAAAACCATAGCAGGTTTTCGTCATTACGATGATGGTCACGTGACGTTTTACCTATCGTTCAATATGGCAGCGGTACATGATTTGTTTACAAATTCTGAGATAAATTTTTGGAAATATCTAATTTTTACCAATTCTGAGATAAATTTTTCGAAATATCTTCTAATCTGTGCATATTATAATTTTTGACCAGTTTGATGAGATGTATCGAATGGTATCACATATGACAATTCCGTGAAAAGCAGAATCCAGCCTTTTATATAATGATATAAAACATTTGAATATTTTAAATAGAAAACATTGTTCGATTTGTAATAAAATAATGACTAAATGGTAGATTACCTGATGGTGGAAGATGTGTCACGTCGCATCCGGCAGCGCGACGTCGCCTAAATAACAGGCGTTTTTAATGAATATATACATGCTTCCTGAAAACATGATCGAATTAATATGAATCTCTGGTTTAAACATTCGTGTTAACCGATATATTAAAAAAGTCTGCTATATAGCTGACGCCGCGTTGCCGCATGCGACGCGACACGTCTTCCACTAGCAGGTACTATTTTCCCATTTTTTAATTTTTTAAATAAGTAAATTACTTATTGTATGAGACTAGAAAACGGAAGTAATACAATATAAAGTGATTCGCAAATAGATGAGATTGTTAGAAGTCGATTTTATTTTTAGTTCAATGATCTTAATGCAATTATCGGATATTGACTGCGAACGTCATTCTGTTAAGTTAACGTTCAAAGTATATATATAAATCTATCCATTTTCATCATTAAGTGTCAAACTGTTTCCTTAAAGTGGGACACTCGCTAATCTAACAAATTTGAATCTGATAGCAAAGATAGGAAACGTATTTATAGATAAAAATAACTAGGAATGTGCGAACTGTTAGAAAATTAAAACAAGAGTCGACTTAAAAATTCGATTAGATTCCCAATTGACGTTATAGTTCGACCTCTTTAAACTTCTATAGTATATTTTGAATAATTCAGTTTGAAAATATATTTTATCCCATTTATTAATGGTTACTCTGCGATTACGTTAACAAGTAATCATCAATTTTTCATATTCATTTTGTAACCGCCATTTTGGTTTTCATTTATACGAATTAACTCAGAATTTTTTTTGAAACATTCCAAGTTGTCTTATTATAATAATTAGTAATTACAGTAAATTCCCGTATAATGCGACGAAAAAATTGCCACTAGTACTCATACAGCACTATAAACAGTCCCGTATAACTAGGGTTGCCATAATTTTCTGGACGTAATCCAGAACGCTTATACGGGAGAATATTTCCTCCCTTCTTAATTCCGACATGTTTATTGTTAACGTTAGTTCATTAAATGAAATGAAAAATCATATTATATTTACTCAATTATTTTATTAAAATAAGAGGAAAATGTACAAATAACATTAAAAAAAAACTTTAAAAGTAAAATCGTCACTTTCATTCGTGACTGGATCCAGATTTCGAAAAATCAAGGCCGTGACACACCGAACGCGACGCGAAGCGAAGCAAAGATGACAAAAAAATTTGTATCCTTCGCTTCGCGTTGCGCTGCGCCGCAGCCTGTCTACATTGCAGTCGAGTTACTTCTCATGTTTCATGGATTTGCCGATAGAGGTCGTTTGCGTAGTGTTGTTGATTTGTCATTAGCATGGTTATTAGAAAGAAATGATCGTATATTTTCGGTATTCTTTTAATCTCATGTGATATAGATATGGTCTTTTTTGTACTTCTAAAACAAATCCTATATCTGAATCCCAACCACACGGTTGAACTTTCGCCATTTTCCAAGTATATAAAACATTCGTTTCTATTGGTTGATTGCTTCCTTCGCTTCTTGCCGCACCGTATTGTTCGCGCGTGCTGATTGGTCAAAGTTCAATATTTTCATCTCCTTTCGCGCGGCTACGCGCGTTAACTCAAGCAACCGCACGGGAAAAGCTAGTCCAAGACACACTGTACGCGCGTAACCGCGCGAAGTTGCTTTTTTATGCTTCGCTTCGCGTCGCGTTCAATGTGTCACGGCCTTCATTACCAATGTCTAGTCCAGTCAGCTGTTTCTTTTGCTCCTCATGTGATTTATCTTATTGCGCATGTGCAACATTTGTACCTATACCGCTCTGCGCGAGTACTGTTTAAAGCCCCTAGATATATAGAGTACCGCATTCAGCCGCCATTTTATATCCTTCTGCCGATCGATAATCACGGGTGACTTTATAGAAAATAAACCATAATACTATATATATTTCTTTTCTAATTTATAAAATACAGCAGTTGCTTACCTGGCAAACGAAGATCGTATTTAGAAAAATTTTCCTTCTAATATTTTGTTACTACTACTTTTTGCCTTTAATTTCTTTTACCTTACGGCAAAGGAAAGAATCTGTGAACCTTTTCTGATCGATTAGAACAATTTGCAGCACTATAACAAAGAATGTTCTTAAAAAATAACCATAAAGCCCATGAACGCAATGATAACTTCCTATCTTAACAGGATATAAAATGGCCTATTGGGCGGCAGCGACTCTAGTGCTATTTAACACAATAAAAGAGTCGATGGAACTAGAAACTTTAACCACCTACAAAAGCTATACATCGTCACAAACCAAATCCAATTACAGACACTTGAATGAAGAAATTTTGAAATCCGGGACATTTTAAAGCCCCGGACAAAATCCTGAACGATTATTGAAATCGAGGACAGTCCTGGCTAATCCCGGACGTATGGTAAGCTTACGTATAACGCATAGGATAATTTTTTTAACGTTACTTATAACAGCCATTTGATTGTAATAAAAAAAACCAAGCTATGTTTGTTTCGTTTCCATGATAACTTTAACAACATTTCCGTCGGGTTATACGAATTCGCATTTTTGGAGTCCGTATTATACTGGGTTTGACTCGTATATATATATATTTTTTTTTTAAATTTAGTTACCTATATTCTGTTATTAACCTTTTTCCTTTATTGAAAAAAAACCTTCTTTAAAACATGTTAATTAACACTGTGCACACAATAAAATCATATTCGAAACTAACGCACATCTGATTAGCAATATGCGATCAGTGCTGGAACTCATAGACAAGTTTAAATTTGCAGAAAATCGTCTGATAATGCTTGTCTCGTATTACGCGATTTCCTATAAGAGGAACGTTTCGCCGCGTTATACGGGAGTTCGCTGTATAATTAAAAAAATAATGTAATAAAATTTTCAACAGTACGTCTGTTTTTAGACTTAAAAATATAAAAATATGATTTCTGCTCATTAAAAATAACTGAGTGTGAATCAATGAATATAAGGTAGAGTTGAAGCATTTTTTTTTATTAAGAGAAGAGAATATTACCTCTAACATTAATTTAAATACAGTAATATTAAATTTAAATTTAGAACGACATACAATCAATCAATCCTAGCCATTCAATCGTGCCGATACTTGGCTATTCTATGGGTCATCCATGTCTTCCTCTCCCTGACCAATTCCCGCAGTTCCTCGATGATCTTGCCCGTGTCCTTCTTGATTGTATCCAGCTAACGGGTCTTTGGTCTTCCTCTAGGTCTTGTTCCGCTCATCCTCCCCAGCATCACATCCTTCTGCAGCAAGTTTGTCCGCATCACATGACCGAAAAAAGTCAGCTTCTGCCTAGTGATCTTGTCTTCTAGAGAAAATCGGGATTGATGCGCTCCAAGACTGACTTGTTGGTGACCCTCGCTGTCCAGGGGATTCTCAGGAGTCTTCTCCAGCACCACAGTTCGAACGCGTCAATCTTTCTCCTCCTTCCTCAGCGCCTTTGTTAGGATGAACGACATACATTATACCGAAATTGCCTTACCGCAATTATTGATCTTTCTTTTAGTGATTTCTTTCCGAGAGGAAAAACATAAATTTTCTCATTAATAAGTAATTAAGATTTCAGAAATGAAATTTATGCTTTGATAAATCTAACAAATATCCTATTTACCTTTAACGTGAAATTTATCACGCACGAAAAATCGTGTAAGATTAATTAAAAAGTAATAAAAAAAAGAATGTTAATTAGAATTTACTCGAGATAATCGCATTCGAGTTAATTGTTTTTGTAATTATTAATTTTCGTTTTAAGTAATTTATATCTGATAAAAATTAGTAAAAATAATTATCAGGGTGAAGAAAAACTTCGTAGTAATATTTCGTGTACTGATAAGGGACCTCAAAACAAGTCGAAAATGTCTAATGAACATGTGGTCTAAATGGCACCTTTTTCGAGTTATAACCCTTTAAAGCTAGCCAATCACCATCTAGTTTACAAAGCGTCACGACGCGTCGCGTTGCCATTAATTATCGTATTGCTTCGCTCGCTTTCTTACTAACCCGATACTGTCCGTCCAGCTTAGCCGCGACCGTCGACGCAAGTACGCGTGCGCTAACTGAACGAGTCCAGTGACAATATAGGGATGACAGCTTCGCACATGAATGTTTTCAAACGCGAGATAACTGAAGTTGAATGGAAGTTTATTGTAATGTCGAATGATAAATGATTAGTTTCGACGTTGGAAATACTATAGTATATTTAACAGAACTTAATATAATATTAATTCAATAATTCCTACCCGTCATTATACCGACTGCGACTCTCTGTTTCGCGTTTGGACTCATCCATATTAGCTAGGCGCGGCTTTCGTGGATGGACAATAGTCAATAACAATAGGAGAGCGACGCAATGCGATGCGTCGTGACGCTTTGTGTACTCGAAGATGATTGGCTAGCTTTAAAGAGTTATAACTCGAAAACGGTGCCATTTAGACCATATGTTTATTAATCATTTTCGACTTGTTTCGAGGTTCCTTATCAGTACATAAAATATTACGACGAAATTTTTCTTCACCCTGTATAAGTTACGATACACTTGTGTTAATATAAAAATGTAGAATAATAGAAAATTCCACACATTATATATATATTTGCTAATAGTTTTCATACAATATTTCTAGTTTTGTAAAACATATACAGCACATGAAAACCTGTGCTAATGTTGCCAGCTTTCTGCGGCCGAGATTGTGGCCACCAAGCACAGGTTGGCCATAGACACAGTTAGCTACAAATTTATTTATTAAACGTCAAAATTTAAAATACAAAATTTATGACACAGCTTCACATTGTTAATTAAATCTAAGAAAAGAAATCACTAATTAATATCCGTTTTCGGTATTTTTTCACATTAGAATGCTCAGTTGATAGAAGACTAGAGCTCATCTGGCATTTCTGATCAAAACACGATTTGCTGACCACCTACTAGATGTTTCTGCTCAGTTGATAGAAGACTAGAGCTCATCTGGCATTTCTGATCAAAACACGATTTGCTGGCCACTTACTATATGTTGCACAGAAGGTTTCGAAATTAAATATCACTGGCCATGGCCACGGAACACAGATGGCCATTTTGCACAGTTTAAAAATCTCGCAATATATTTGAGCGGATATTAAGGTGACCACGTCTTACAGGTTGGCCACGTAGCTCAGGTGGTCATCAGCACAGGTTTTCCTATATAAATATTAATTTTAAAATATTTTAATTTAAAGTTTTTATTTTTATTATAAAATAACATTCAGTTTTATGATTTTAATACTTTGCAAGTACAGTAAACTCCCATATAATGCTCTCTCCTATAACGCGACGAAAAATTGCGATTAGCACTCATACAAGAAATAAACAGTCCTATATAACGCGCAGGATAAATTTATTTTTAACGTTACTTATAATATCCGTTGATTGTAATAATAACCAAATGATGTTTATTTCGTTTCCATGTCAACTTTAACAGCTTTTCTGTCGGATTATACGAATACGCTTTTTCGGTGTCCGTGTTATACAGGGTCTACTTGTACAGAATCTGCCAGTGAATCGGTCGATTTGGCAACTCTGTGTTCTATTTTTAGCAACATTATCAATGGAATCGTGTGTCATGTTATGTTCTGCAATTGCCAAGGTGTATACTTTATAATAAAAGTAAGTATATCATAACACGTGATATTTTCATGACTTCACTAACATTTAAAAATCGCCCGATTCTTAAAAAATATTATATGCAGGGTCGTCTTGGCAGACTCTATATATAATATGGAAACTAACGACATCTCATTAGTAATATGCGATCAATACTGGAACTCAGAGATAAGTTTAAATTTAGTTAAAGTTTAAGTTTTTTTTTTTTTGCATAAAATCATCTGATAATGCATGTCACGTTGTCGGCCGGATTGGCCGCGTATAAACGCTTCGGCTTTCCACTCTGGAGGACCCGGGTTCGAATCCATGATAAATATTTGCCAGATTGGCCGGATTGTGGAGGACCCGGATTCGAATCCCATAATAAATATTTTCAAGGAGTCCGGGCCCGGCCCGTCGACCCCTGCCCTCCACAATCCGGCTGACCCCTCCGCAGGGATGGGCAGCCTGTGGAAGGGCTTGTTTCGCCCCGCCACATAATATTCTACCTGAATGGAGTATGGCGTCATCTGTTGACAAAAAAATGCATGCCACGTATAACTAGGCTTGCCATATGTCCGGGATTGGCCTGGACTGTCTTGATTTCAACAGTCATCAGACATTTTAAAATGTCCTGGATTTGAGGTTATGATTAGTTTGGTTAAGCCGCCATATCTTCATGGGATATTATGCATATCCCATGAAGATATGGATATCTTATAGAGCCCATCAAAGGCTGGCCAACGCCCATGATAGAGTCAACCGGATGGTTGAAGGATGGTGTTCAACAGCTGGGCCCGGACCCCTTCTGAAAAACTGGAGGTATGGGGCCCGGATTTGAATCCGGATCCTCCAGGATGGCCTGGATTTAAAATCTTTTTCATTCAAGTATCCGTCAACACGTTTTGTTTACCTCCATCGACTCTTTTATTATATTAAATATCACTCGCGCAGAATGCCGAGACACAAATGTTCTGCATGCGCAATAAGATAAATCAGATGAAGTAAAAGAAACAGCTGACTGGACTAAACATTGGCAACGATACTCCGAAATCTGGATTTTACTTTTAAAAGTTGTCTTTTAATGTTATTTTTACATTTTAATAAAATAATTGAGTAAATATAATATGACTTTTCATTTCATTTAATGAACTATCATTAGCAATATACACGACGGAATTAAGAAGAAAGAAAAAAAATAGGTCTCCCGTCCTGCATTACATCTAGAAAATTATGGCAACTCTACGTATAACGCGATTTCTTATAAGGCGGAACGTATCCACCGCGTTGTACGAGAGTCAGCTGTATTGCCGCGTTGTGTGGGGATCCGTTATTAGAATTGAAAAGTATAAGTATTCTTTATTTAAATTTCCTTCTGGTATTCTTCGCAGAATAAAAGATTATTATTTATTTTTATATTAATTACATCAAGAAAATACAATAATCTATTATATAAATTTCGTCTGATATCATTAATGCTGCAAATATTCATATTTCTATTTATTAATTTATAAGTTTCAGTAAGATGAATTTTAATTATAAAGTTGGATATTTTAATAATTTATAAATTTTATGAATGAATTATTTCATTTACACTGTAAATGTTTCTACCAACTAATTGAAAACTTCCACTAAAATCATTGTTAAAATTAATGCATCCTGGCATAGGATATAGATTTATAAAGTAAACAGTATTCTTGAATTAATACTTATAAATTTTAAAATATTAATTAGTATTTTCATATATTGATTTCATGACTCTTTTAATACTTTGCCTGAATAGCATCTGTCATTAGTGTCTGAATGGCATATAATATTAATCATTTCATACTTTGCCTAAAAACGCCAAGCATTCTGTACAATGCCTGCTTTCCATATTTTGCCGGAAACATATACATTAAATGAAAAATGCAATTATACAAATGTTTGCAAGAATTTAATTTAAAGAATTAGAAATAATCATTTAGTTTATAAATATTATAATAACTAAGAGTTCAATTTATGTATTCTTCAAATAAACAGAATATTTGAATTTTTAAGAATAGAAATAATTAAATTTAAATTTGTGTCAAAAGATAATAGTCTATTAATATTTCATTAATGAAAAATATTTGGCCTGCTTGAAGTCATTTCAATAATTTCAAATGTAGAAAATTGGCAAAATTAGTCAATTAGAATAATAAAATACAAAAAAAAAGAAAGATTAATGATCTATAGTTTATAAATATCAATACGTATATATGTACTTATATTTTACATCGGTTTTTTGTTAATATGAAAAATAAAAGTTACTAAAGATTGAGTCTCTCAGTAATAAAACGCAATGTAAATACATCATTGTACTGATTCTGATATTACTTTCACTTTATGGCTAGATGCTGCATCTTTACGCTGAAGTTCACTCTTGTTCAACTTTCTACGATGCATACAAGAGTACCTTGACCATTTGTTCAATCAGGGTATGAGCTGGTTATTGAAACTTATAGAATTATTTAGGAGCTTAAAAATGTTATTAGCAACATTACAAGGTTATTTATAATAACTCTAGGTTGCTTATAAAGAGCTTATTTGACTTGCATCATTTTTCAACTTAAGTTACAAGTCTTGGAATGAATTGACAACATATGACAGTACTCCTCATTTTTCTACATAATATCCGTCAACTTTAACTGCCTTACACTAATAAGAAACAGGATCACATATCATTTTGTACAAATGAATAATACTTTCCATCACTTCTTCAATAATTTTATCATTACTTCAAAACTAGTTTCCATGGATTGCATCTTTGAGGATTCCAGAGATGGAATTTTTGAGGGTGCAAGATATAGGTATATGATGATGGAGAAGAAAAATTAAGTTTTCTGATTGCTGGAGTAATTGTTATTGATCACCATCTAGAGTGAGTGTCATCCCTAAATTCCACTTAGCCAACTCAGAATTGAAATTCTGTGAAGGCTAAAAATTAACTGTGTTTTTATTAAAAGCATTGTCTATATACATTTATAATTATAGTAAAAACATTCTTCATGATTCCTTTGGTCATGAGATATTCACTAAATAGTTGTTTAAAATGCACCACAATAGCATTTTGCAGGATCAACTATACATATGCTGGAAAACATTATTCAATGATGCTGCAGTAGTAATCATGGCATTTTAAATTAACTACAGAATAAGTCACATTCGTATTAATTTTGATTATATTATAGAAAGTGTTATAAAACTTTTTGAGTAAATAGATAAAAAATATGATTAAATAATGATAGCATTTATATAAAACAAGAAAACTGCTAAAGTTATGTAAATTTTTTATTCTTCTGAAAATATCAAAATCAACCAGATTAAGCTTTCAAATATTCCTAAAATGATCAAAAAAATATTAATGTATCTATTGTAAAATAAATATATAAAATACAAAGAATATATTTTTAAAAATATAAAATAAGTTTTTCAGATTTGTATAATTTCAATATATATTCTTAAAATAAAATAATAAATAATAATACATAACTAATTTACATAAAAACATCCAACTTTTAACTTAATTATATTGTATAACTTATTACTATATTTAAATTTATTAGTTAAAATCACAAAAATTGATGAAATATTTAAGAGTATTAATTCAAATTCCAATTTCATAATTCATTTTGAAAAGATATAATCATCGTATTGTACATTTTCATATATAATAGACAATATGACTGTAGTTATAATAATCTGAAATTTTGTTCTACCGTGATAGTCATATCAATCATAAACTATATATAGTAGACTTTTGATTAACCAAAATAATTGAAACCAAGGCTGTTTGGTTAATCAGATATGGGAATACCTAGTTTATACAAAAATAGAGTAATTAGGCCATATAATTAAATTATTGTAGGCAAGATTATTTCTACTATAATTTAAACATGAAGTACAGGTAGGCCTCAATTAGTGCAAATAATGGGTTCCACAAATTTCTCGCACTATTTGAAGTATCAATTATATGTAAAATATGACAGCCTAGATGGATATTTCATTTAGTGTCAGCACAATCACAGTAAATATGGAAACATATTTCTTTTCTGAAGATAGTTTGTTTATGAATTAATTCCCAGGCCAAAACATCTTTCTGTTGAAGGATTCGTCTGCAACGGCACATATAACAACCGATTTAAGATTACATTTCCTTGATTATTTTATTTCCAGAATTTGAAATTATTATAGCTAATTAAAGTTATTAAATTCTCGATGGAAATAATTATTGTGGATTCATTTAGTTTATTCCGCTTATAATAAATTGTGCTACTGTTATACGGGAGATCCACTACGAAAACTGTGAAATCTTTTTTTTTTATACAGTAGCTTTTTTTAAATTTTAATATTAATTTAAGCAATCTTTCAATTGGTAATAGTTTTGCAAGTTTTGCACTATTAAATTGTAATTTTTTTCTGGATTAAAAAACTAAACTATATGAAATGTTCCCATTTAACTCAATAGCTTAAAGACAATACTTTTAACGAAAACTTTTCAGCAAAATACCTTGGCTACTCAAGCACTTTCAAAATGGCGTATCCTTCCTAATTAATTTGGAAGAAAATAAAATTCCCCTGGTGGCGCAAATTTATTTTTCTTTCTTTGAAACTGCCATCTTGTAGCAGTGTTATAGTTTGGTTGTTTGATGCATAAAGTTGTGATTTAATTTTCCACTTTAGTATTCTTTTTTTGAATCTAATAAACTGTTTTAAAGTACTGTATAATTTAATCTGAAATCTGATTTTGGGAACATATCATTAGCGACCGATTGCATAAGTAATATATATCGATGGTAATATTGTAGTGTTGTAAAAATTTAGGAATCCGATTATTTTCTTTAATAGAAAAAAATGTTTTAACATAATTTTATATAGAAAACAGCACTTTTTCTTAAAATTGTATTAAACTCCTAAAACTAAGTCGCTGGATGGCCGCCTAGAAATGTATATATTTTTAATGCTACTTCCAATCATTATTGAATTGTTAAATGATGATAAAATTCCAAGCCGAATCACAGGCTGCCATATTTGTGATGGATGTTTTTGTTTTATCCTGCTTTACAACCAGACGCTGTTAAAAGCAGTGATATTCCAGGCGCTCTTCATGGGCAACCATTTGCATAGTAAGCTTTTTAGTTACAACTCGCACTAACCGAATAACGGTATCAATTTTTTAAGTCGCACTAATCGAATTAGCACTATTTGAAGTCGCGCTAATCGAGGCCTATCTGTAATTTTCTATTATTATTATAAAAATATAATAATTGTAAATTATAAAAATTGTAAAAAGTATATATATAAAATTGTAAAAACTTTCCAAATTCAGTTCATCAAAGAAATAAATATGAGAACTTTGATAAAAATTAGGCTCGTAGCATTGAAATGTCACAACATAAGATGAAGAGGAAACTAGATGGAGAACAAGATGTGATCATTTAGCATTGTATTTTATCAATAGTAGGATTTTAATCATAGCTGTTGTAGTGACAACAATTGTCAACAAGAAAAATAAATTGCTTCCACACCAAAGGTATTTGCATGTTTATTCAGCAGAAAATATCAAACAATTATTAAAAATTTCCATCATTTCAAAATCTCAACAAAAATATTTAACAAAGTTTAAATGACAGAAATCATAATTAAAAATGAATTAGAAATTTTACTGCAAGAGTGGAAAGCTGATCAGCACACATGAAATTGACAGAAGCACATTTATGATTTAAATAAAATAATGCAAAATAATCATTCTATGTTTTCTAAATGATCAGAACTATCAGAAATGCATAGATTATCAATCAAAAACATCAGGATCATTGCATTTTTCTTTAATTTTAATACATAGAATAATAATGGCCATATTTACTCATTAAAAAAATCAGTCTAATGTAAATTGTATGTGCATGACTTATTCTATATCTAACATTTCTAAATTTATACATACTAAAACATTATTGAATTGTCCATTTGTTATATTTATAACAATTCAGCACATTGTTACCTACAGGATCTGATATATCATAACTAATTGTTTCAATTATTATTTACATTCAAAATAACATTATTTAAAAAAACTTACTTTTAATGAATGACTTGGTTCATCAGCACTTGGCCTGCCATTTACAAGTGAAGTATGAATCTAATGAAATACAAAAAAGTATATATCAATAATTATACAAAATTGATAAACATGAATGGATAATTTTACTTAAATTTTATGAAAATGAATAAAATATAAATAAAATGAAATTTTAAAAAATGAAAAATAAAAAATGAAAGAATAATGAATTTGGAAAAAAAATCCATTTTTCAGTGTCTTAATAGAAAATAAACACTATTCAGGAGAATCTATAGAAACAAAATTTTTTTCTAACAAAATTAAAAAAGCAAAATATAGTATAACAGATATTCACAAATTATACTTATTCATTCTTTAGTGCAGAATATTAATAATGATAATTTACTTTCATTATTAAGGTATTGTGAATCTGGCATGAAAATGTGACAGGAACACATTGTGACTGAGTCAGCAAATCTTTAATTACAGCAAAATTTTTTTACAAGATCATTGTGAAAAATAATCAAATTCGTGCTAATCGAGGCCTATCTGTATATATATAAATAATTTTTATTTAAAGTTTATTCAAATTTTTCTATATATTTTTTTAGATTTGCCTATTTTCTATGTAACTATGTTGCTTGAGAGCTGTATAGGTTCATTGTCCTATTCTGAACTTGTATTTAAATGCAAAAATATAATAATGATTAACTTCTTTAAAGTATGAAATAATAGATTCATTTAATTTATTTTGTATACTAAATATAATATATTCATAAATATAGTTAAGTTATTTTTCATTTCAAAAATTCTTTTGATAAATAAATACTATATGTATTGAGGTACCATAATATAATTTTAACATTTCACTGTAAAAAATGCTAATATGAATTAAACTTAACAAAACAATTTTTGAAGTGATATAAAGTAATTGTAAAAGTATTTATAAATATAATGTAGTATATAAAATAAAATAATTTCTTTAAAGTATAAAATAATGATGCATTTAATTATTATTTTTTCATGTGAACACAGAATAGGAAAATGAATCTATACAGTTTTCAAGCAATATAATTATCATGGAAAAAAGACAATTATAAAAAATAATATAAAAAAACTGAATAAATTTAAACAAAAATCACTTTTATTGATATTTACAAAAAAATTTTCATTAGGGCTTGAACATGGATTATTTGCATAGCAATCAGTTACTTTACAAATGCAATTATTCAAATATTAAAATTTCTACCAGAATTATGGTAATTAAACAAAATGTCAAAAATTGTGAACTTTAAAAAATTATTATTAAACTAGTTGCACATCTACAATTAAGATTTTGTCAGCTGAATTAACACATGAATAGCCATCATCCTGCAAACTTTCATCTAAATAAGTGAATCATTATACTAACAAAAGGAACTGGTTGACAAACTGGTTATAATATTAAGATAAAGTAAAATTTGATATATAAAATAATAAAAAATTATCAAATAATAAAACTGCTACTTACTTTTGCTAATGCTAATTCTATCAAAAGTGATAAAAGTATAAATAAATTTGTTCCTGTAAATAAAATATGAAATAGTTATTTTATAAAAAATAGAGCTTTTTTCATATTCAAATTAAATAATAAAATTAACAACTTTCTTCCTATTATTTTTCAATTAAAACCTTTTGATAAATAGTCATGGATTATTTACTGAGAAATATGACAACTAGCAACATAAATAAAAATATGCTGGAAATTTAATAAATATAAAATAATAATAAAAATAAAGCATAATTATTATATTATTAAGCATAATTACTCTTGCTAAATTTTAATAATCAGAAATAATTTTTGCTATGGTTAATTTATCTTTGAGAAGGACATTATATTGGAAATTCTGAACTAAGATATCTTTTTCTCCATACAAAATAATTAAATGTTATAGTTTAATTATTAATTTTTTTTGTACTATTTAATTATTAAATTAAGAAATTTAAACTAATTCAATGATGATTTTAAAATTTCACATATTTTAGATTGTGCCAATTTTTTGCTTTCAGGTGTAAATAAAAATGATTGTTCATGAAGGGTTTGATATAAAATGGTTTCATCCAATTTGTCATAAAATTTATTGTTTGAACAAATTGAAAAAAAACAATAATAAAATATGAATCAATCAAATGATTGTGCACTACTTCCACATAAGAGATTAGGTTGAATTCAAAATTTTTCAGAAGGAATTTGGGCTTTGCTTGTTGAAACATATCCTTCAATCTATTGGAAAATTCCATCAAAAATATCATCGATTCATGGTAGTTTTGGAAATGGTTACCATAATATCTCGTATGATTCAGTGGCATAATTAAAATAATAAATCAACTTGTTCAAAAGTTATTATAGTTATGATGAATAATGTGGCAAAAAACTATCATAGAACTACAGTATAATTTAACTGTTTAAAGACATTTCTTTGAACATTTATTATAATAATTATGCTGAATATTTGTTTTGGTTTAAAAAGTGAACTTATATTTGTTAGTTCACATAAATAAATGCATTAAATATATAAATATCTTTCATAATTATTGTTCTATTTACTTACTGGAATAAATAAACAGATTAAAAAAATTTAGTTTTATTTTTACAAATTTATTACCTGTAGAACTCTGAAACATTTTAAATTACTGGTATTTGCTTGAAAGTACATTGGAAACTAGTTCAAAATGTATTTTTCTCAACTAGTTCAAATTTCTTATTGTAAAATCATCACTTATCTTTCCATATTATATAGCTGATTGATAATCAGTTAATTAAAAATATTTTGCCAGATCTTATACAGGATTGGCATTCTAAATGGAATCTGTCAAAAGATGACTGATTTCAAGTGCATTTTGTCACTTGTAAACTTCTTGGTTTTTGCATGTGCTAATCATCATTTTTGGCTTATAAAATTCAAGATTACTTTTAAAGATATTTATAAAGAAAAAGTACATTTTATAAATCAACAAATATGTATATCACCAAGGATCTCAAGATACAATGGATCTGAATCCATTATAAAATTAATTTGAAATTATAAAGTTTTGGAATAAATTAACATATTTCAGATAGATAATGAATACAGCCAAAATATGAGCAAATATCTAGATAGATAGCAGTCATGATGAAATGAAAGATTTATAATTAATATCTTTCATTTTATCATGACTTATCAAGACTAGACTGTTATAATTACGCCAAAATTAAATTTAATGCAGAATGCAATTATTGATTTTTTAATACCTAGCAAAAGAAGAATACTTGGAGATTTTGATGGACGATGAAGAAAAATTTTAAGTATTTGAACAGGATCTACCAATATTCCATACCTGAAAAGTAAAATCATGATAAGATATTCAAGAAATAAATCATAATAAGACAATCTAATATTAATAAATAATCAAAATCATAATACTTACTTTATAATGTTTTCAAGTGCAACCCTTGAATTTGATAATATCTAAAGTGGCAATATGATATATAGTTAATGTAAGTTAAATAATTAAATCGAAAATATAATGAAACTTTGTTTTTATTTGTATCAAGAGTTACATTAAATTAATTAATCCATAATAGTAGATATTAATGAAACAAAATTTCATCTGAAAGTAAAAACTTAATATTAAATGCTTACAAGTTATTTAAACAATCCAGACATGCCTAATATTATTTGTAAATCAATTTGAAATTCAGAAATAATCAATTGTAAATTTGTATTATGGATATTGTTATTTAGTGATGAATAATTTAATACTAAAATTTATCTTCATCTTGCATTACTAGATGATGACAGTTAAGATTTTTTATCCTGAGAACTTTTTTCAATTTCAAAATCTGGAATCTAAATAAATCTCATAAATGAAAGATCTTAGAATTTAATTAATTTAATAATATAACAATAAACTAATCATTTAACAAAATTTACCAACATAATTTTCTTTTTATATTTTGTTTTTCTACATTCCAGTATATGGAAGGGAAAATTATGTGAATTTCAATTTACAAAACAATTATAAACAGTGTATTGCATATTTTATATTTTCATAATATTAAATTTGAGTCATGAAAACACAGCAATGTTTGAATATATTTCTGATGATTTTCCAATTCTGTGTTCTTTTTAGACTTTTATGTAACTGAAGAAGGCATTTTACAAAGACAAAAATATTTTTATAATTAATAAATTATAGTACTTAAAGAATATTTTGATTATACAGCTGAATTTTATAGTATCATATATAAATTTGCTATTTAACAATTTTCCTTTATGTAATGCAAATTATATATATATATTTTTATTATTATAGATATATCTATGCCAGTAACAATCAAAATTTATGATATATTAATGGACTATTAATTGGAAATTATTAATTCTGATCAAAATCATATATCTTACTATATAATATAATCTAATAATTTTAATAAAATTGTTTAGCAATTAAAAAAATAAAAAAAAGTTAAATGTCCAAGCACAATATTTCTTCAATTTAAACAATATTTATATCTGAAAGAAAATTTTCTCATCAAGGTTTTCCTCCCAATGTCAATTAAGTATAAAAGGAGATTTTTCTTTTTCATGTTTATCATATATGTTATAAAATAATCCTAGAATTAGAAATCATTCAGTCCTAAGATTAGAATTGTTAAAAATGTGTTACTTTTGGATTGAAAATCCTAATGATAAATAATATATAAATATATGCAATTCATTATAAGAAGTTCAATTCCAGACTAAGATAAAAAGTTTTTACATAAATAAAAATTAAATTATAAATAAATTATTATTATAAATGCTAGATAACAGAGTTAGTCCAAATTTACAATTGATTATTTTTAAACTATAAATTTATTTCAAAGAATGTTAAGTATGTTTGCACTAATTATTAATTTTCTCTTGCTATTTAATTTTTATAATTACAAGATTTGTCATTATTATTAATATAGCTCAGTTTCAAATCCAAATTATTTATAGTTGAAAATTAAATTTTAAAACAATTTATGCAACAGAATAAATATAGATTTTAAATAATTTAAATAAATAAAATGCATAATAAAGATTTTATGAAGAAATAAAGCAATCACTATATAATCTTACTGAATGAAAAAAAATGTTAAAAATGTTTGCTATTACTATTTCAACAAAATTGCAGAATATAATAATTTTAATAAATATATAATTAGAGAAGATATTCTTATTTTTGTTCTCTATAAAAAAATTTCAAATATATCCTAAAATTTTAATTCTATAATTATATAAGAACAATTTAGCATGTTTTAAATAGTGATAAATTCAATTAAAACAGAAATAGATATTTTATTTAAATTCATGCAAATTTGTAGAATGTAAAAAAAATTATTATATTTTGAATAAAAAAATAAGGAAATGGCTTTTGTAAAGATGCAGGCTTTATGATTCAATAAATATTTAAAAGTCAAGTAATTTTTACATTAAATACAATGCATTCTACTGTAGAAAAAGTTTGATCATCAAAACTATAATTTATATATTAATTTATAGTTGTAACTATGATTTGATCTCTACTCTGGTTTTATAAAATATCTAATTCAGAATGCTACTGCTCTTCAAACCAACATATATTCCTAATAATTTGTGTGGTAATTGGTCTAATAAGTGTGGGTGGGGTAATATTTTTCCTGCATATAAATGGCAAGAAATTCTGGTCAAAGTAAATTTGAATCAACTAAATTTTAACTTAAAGTAAATTCTTTTAAATTTTGCCAGTGAATGCTCAAATAGAAGATTGCAGCAGTATAAAGTAATTCAACAACTATTGATCCATTGTTTTTAATTGACAATTATTGATTTGCATTGTGTATTTAAAATTGATAGTATTATCAATAATCTCACCAGATGTGAAGAGTGCATAGTTATTCATTTACTATGTTGCTTGTAGAGTTGTGTTCCTTGTGTTTATGGCACAAGGAACCACAATCAATTCTGAAGTGTATTGAGACACTACAAAATCTTCAGAGGGTCATTCAAAACAAAAGATGCAGTGTGTTGATTTATGATGTAATATTGTAAGACAATACATGCCTGTTTCCTATGCCTCATATTCAAGAAATGGCTCAATTTCAACTAAGATTTGTTTTATCATCCATCATACAGTCCTGATCTTGCTCCAAATGATTAACTTTTACCATAACATGAAAAATTGAGTATACAATACTTCAAGGATGATGATAAATTGAAACAGGAGTACAGACATGACTGAACTTGCAGGCAGCTGATTTTTTGATGAGGGAATTGAAAAATTGTTCTCTGATATCTATATTGATTGTTCTGACAATTGTCTAAATTTGCCACATCAAAGAACAATTCAGCTGACAAATACATGAAAAAATAATTTATTACATATAAATTATAAAATTAATATTATACAAAATTATGTATCATTTAGAAGTTACTTTCAGAACAGCTTTAAGATTAAATAATATAAGATTAAATATAATAATAATACTTTGCTTTAAGATTAAATAATAATAAATCTGAAATGCCTTCTTGGTAATGTTAAATACAAACGATTCTTGACTTATATAAATCCCACACTAAATAATATATTGATCAAAGCAGATAAAGCTATAATGCAGAGATAGGAGCATTTTTTCTTAGATTCATCATTTAACATATGTATTTTATGTGCTTATTAGTTTAGCTTTGATTAATAAGTTAAGGCCAGACCCCTCCTGAAAGCTGGAGATGTGAGACTTTAAATTAAATCCAAATCCTACAGATGAAAAGTGATTGTCTTACCACACAATTTGTGTGTTTATTTCTTTAATATAACTATTTTTAATGTTGCATCTTTATGACCCGTTATTACTGTACAGCAGGGGTCGGCAACTCAGTGCCCGCAAAGCAATTTTTAAGTGCCGCTGTTCAAATAATCTAAATTTTAGATTATTTGAACAACAAATACTTGTAGTTGTAATGAATAATTTTAGTAAAAAAATCTTTACAATTGCACACTTTGAGTTTAGCTGCGCCATTTTAACAATTATATGAATTGTACAATTAAATTTTGACAAAAACTGAATCTTGGTGACAACTGTATAATACTAGATGATTAGATGAATTAATTTTCAAGGGTGGCCGGATGGCCGAGTGATAATGTGTCTGCGTGCCACGCAGGAGAAACTGGGTTCGGTTCAGGGTGCTGCAAATCTCCTGAAAAGTTTTTTCAGGGTGCTGGGCCTGGCCCAGCAATCCCCGTCCTTCACCATCCGACCTCCCCCTCTATAGGTGTAGATGCAGCACATGGCTGGAACTGGCCCCACCCCTTAGTAATCTCCCTGATTGGAAAGGTGAGTAATAAATACAAAAAATAAAATAAATTTTCAAGCACTAGAGACATCTGATGCCGCATATAGCGAACTATTTTCTGTCCCCACTATCCTCATATACTCTATCCAGTCACTGTGTGCTAAGGTGCCCGCTGAACTCCTGCATTTCTGAAATATGTCCTGTTAATAAAAAATGCTGCCGACCCTTGCTGTACAGGATGTGTTCCAACATACTTATGTAAGGTTTTGCAAAATGATCCACTTACAAAAGTCAAAGATTATTCTGTACAAAGATGATATCAAAATATGTACTTTGATTTAATTTCATAGCTAATAATGGTTTTTGATAAGTTTTATGATTTAAATATGTAACAGGTAGAAAATTAGCTGTGTGTTGATCTTTAAAAAGCATATGTAATGGGACTGGCCAGGGTATGAGTTGTAAGTACTATGGTCATGACATCACAAATTTGAAGACCTCTCTCCTTCTGTTTAGAAATTTTTTAATTGTTTTTTGCATAAAATTGGAGAAAAAGTACATAAAATAGTTGAAAATAGAATTATTTTACACTAGTACTTTTTTACATATACTATATTCTTTAACTTACAAATAAACTTTCAAACAACTGAATATAAATATCTTAGAACTAATTATATGGCTTGTATTTTATAACAAATGTATTTCTAAATATTTTACATTACAGTCTTAGTTTTTGAACAATTTTTTATGATAGAAATATGAAACTGTAATCATTTTTACAGTATAGTGTTACAACTTACATAACCCCCTCCCTCTCCTATGCCATTTATCATCACAAATCTATTACCTCCTTCCTCCCCTAACAGTGTACCGTAATTTTTGGATGCTCCAATACATGCCATCTAGTGATAGAAATTCATAATTTATGTATATCTCCACAAATCTCTGATTTGGGAATTTTTTGGTAACATTTCATATACAATATATCTATGAACAAAAAAATCCGTTAACCAAACTAGTACTGTTAACTATGTCTTTCATATTTATAATAATTTTTAATAATTAATAATATAGCAGAACTTAAATAAGGCCATATATTTTAAAATACTTTACAATGAATTTATTTCATTGGCTTAATTTGATTTGATGTCTATTATATAATGAATTGTCTACTATTGTCTGCTAGTTATTAAATGATTTAATTAATAATTTAAATTTTTGTGCATCATGATAATTATTATCTAAAATAATATAATGAATAGCTACTTAATATTAATTTCATTAATATAAGTTAATTAAAAATTAATATAATTAAAATCTCAAGAAAATTGTGTTGTCATTTTCATTAATAATTTAGTTTAATTTTGTAAAAAAAATTATTTTCAAATATGATTATTTAGTTAATGTGTATTTACTTATTCTTTAGTCTTGAATGTGAGATACTCCTGCAATTATTGGAAAGTCAGCTGCATTTACAGCAATGGAAGTTTCTTCCATCTCTTCTTTATTTAAATGATGCTCATTCAAAATTGTGCATTTGGGCTGCACCAACCAGTAAAGATGTAAGTAAGAAAATGATTAAATATAATGACTTCGTAATATTCGAAACAATAAGAAATTTTATTTAACTAAGAAAATGATTAAATATAATGACTTCATAATATTCGAAACAATAAGAAATTTTATTTAACAACTATTACTCATAATAATAACAAATAATAATAGTGACAAATCAGTGAGAAGTTTAACAGTTGATTATTTTAAATAATCACTGTTTTTTGGCAATAATCATCTCTAATATCAGTAATCCAGCCAAAAAACATCAATTTATATTGTATGTGAGATAATTAATGTATAACATTTAATGAATTTCAATTATAGAGATTTCTGAAATTGTGAATAATCTGAAAAAGAGCACAAAAATTGCCTTTATCACCTTACACAATGATAAAATTTTTGATTCTGATTCTAAAGAATATGTTGATCAGCTTATTCTTTTATTACTATGCTATATATAATATTTTGTAATCAATTGCTTTTTGAATAATGTTTGTTATTTATTAAGAGAAATCCATAATCAATTATGTCAGCATAATCTGATTTATGGATTTGGAATCTCATTCCTCTATTTCTGCATATTATAGTATTTTCCACAAACAAACAAAACTTCTAAAATATTACAATACATAGAAAATTAAGATTTCCTGTAGAGAAACCTTTGTAGCATTGCTGAAAACAAAATACTTAAACTGTAACAAAAGCAGAAATTATACATAAAAATTCAGCATAATCATTGAACATGACAGGTTTTTATGAGTCAGATCCAATTGCTATCAAGAATCTTTTATATAATATCAGAATTGGTTTCAAATTCCCATATTACTAACTTGTAAGTTAGAGTGATTTACAGAAAAGTGGCCCCTTGCATTTCGCCTCCAATACTTTTTGTCCCTAGCACATTTCGCCACCTGTAGATAATGAGTAGGATACAAAAATGTAAATACAGTTAACTCTTGATAACTCTAATTTTTATTGACATCCCAGTCCCTTTAGTGGAGATTCAATGTTATTAGTCTGTGATTGTTTACAAATTAAAGCTAATTAATTAGCAAAAAATAAAATAATAAAATCTCGCTTAATTTTCATTGAAATTTTTGATAATTTTACAATTTATTAAGTTTTTTATTGTATTTCTAAAGATGTAAAAATTTTTCCGAATTCGCTCTTACCCATGAATTATCTCTTCTAAGAAATAAAATGAAAGAAAAACATAATGCTATTTCTATAAACGTTTATTGAAAAAAGTCATTTGCCCGCAAATAATGGAAATCAATTAAAAAATTTGTGCCCCTACTCAAGCTGCACTCATGGCAAATGCCGCTTTCGCCACGCCCTAGTTATGGCCCTGAATGCTAAAGTCACTTAGATAGCACACTAATACACATTTCTCTTTGAAAAAAAAATTAAAATTTTTGAAATATATGCTATATAAAATGTTTTTTATTTTTTTTTGTATAGATAAATTATATTTTTAAAAACTAACAGTATTGAAGTTATGTTTGAAGAAAACTTATTTGATCAAAAATATCAGGATCACTTTATTAAATTATTTGATATAGAAATATCATATAAATATAAGAAAGCTATTTATCAATCAAAACATGAAAAAATTGAAGGCTAATCTAGTATTTTAATTTATTATAGGAATAAATATTGCTTAAAATGAATAAATGAGAATATTTTTGTATATTGTAACAAATGTTATTAAATAATTGCAGAATCTTAAAATCTAGGATTAGAAATTGCTTAATCCGGGAATCAGGATTATCCTAAATATTCAGCATCTCAGAATTGAAATTCTTAACTGATATTGTTAATTCATTACAGATCAATTATTTTGAATTAATTATTATGTAATCTTAAGTCAGAAGATGGCCATGTGGTAAAGTGTAGCTTACCACCTTGGAAGATGTGGATCTTCCAACAATATTAAGTTATTACAATTTATTAAGTTTTTTATTGTATTTCTAAAGATGTAAAAATTTTTCCGAATTTTCTTTCATAACTTTTCATTGATTATATGACATTGGAGAAAACATGATTTTTCTATATGAAATCTTAGCCATCCAACAAAATGTTTGGTCCTATAAGCTAGTTTGGATTTTGTTTTATTTTAGCAAATGAAGCTCCATTCTCGTGGCATTTTACAAATTCGAAAATTTATAAAAAATTAAAATAAAACTTATTTAAAAGAAGAAAAACATAATAAATATGACAATAGTTTAATAAAATTCTGTCACTTTTCGACTAATTAAATAATTAATTTAATTAATTAAAGTTTGCATAATACAGTGGACTCACGTTTTTACAAACTTCCAATTTACGAACTATTTAGTTGATCTCTTAGAGGCATTGCATAAAACTTCGAGTTTTAAACAATAATAATATGTATTTATTATGTTAAAACAAAATAAATTAGAATTATTAAAAACTTGGTGTATTATTTAAATTTTGTAGCCTATTCATTATCTACAGCAGGCGAAATGTGGGAAACAAAATGCAAGGGGCAACTTTTCCAGATCCCGGTTAGAGTATATCTTAAATTTGGTTCAAGAAGATCTTAAATTTGGTTCAACTTGGAAGATCCACATCTTCCAAGTTGAACCAAATTTAAGATCTTCTTGAACCAAATTTAAGATATACTCTAACCGGGATCTGGAAAAGTTGCCCCTTGCATTTTGTTTCCCACATTTCGCCTGCTGTAGATAATGAATAGGCTACAAAATTTAAATAATACACCAAGTTTTTAATAATTCTAATTTATTTTGTTTTAACATAATAAATACATATTATTATTGTTTAAAACTCGAAGTTTTATGCAATGCCTCTAAGAGATCAACTAAATAGTTCGTAAATTGGAAGTTTGTAAAAACGTGAGTCCACTGTATTATGCAAACTTTAATTAAATTAATTATTTAATTAGTCAAAAAGTGACAGAAATTTATTAAACTATTGTCATATTTATTATGTTTTTCTTCTTTTAAATAAGTTTTATTTTAATTTTTTATAAATTTTCGAATTTGTAAAATGCCACGAGAATGGAGCTTCATTTGCTAAAATAAAACAAAATCCAAACTAGCTTATAGGACCAAACATTTTGTTGGATGGCTAAGATTTCATATAGAAAAATCATGTTTTCTCCAATGTCATATAATCAATGAAAAGTTATGAAAGAAAATTCGGAAAAATTTTTACATCTTTAGAAATACAATAAAAAACTTAATAAATTGTAATAACTTAATATTGTTGGAAGATCCACATCTTCCAAGGTGGTAAGCTACACTTTACCACATGGCCATCTTCTGACTTAAGATTACATAATAATTAATTCAAAATAATTGATCTGTAATGAATTAACAATATCAGTTAAGAATTTCAATTCTGAGATGCTGAATATTTAGGATAATCCTGATTCCCGGATTAAGCAATTTCTAATCCTAGATTTTAAGATTCTGCAATTATTTAATAACATTTGTTACAATATACAAAAATATTCTCATTTATTCATTTTAAGCAATATTTATTCCTATAATAAATTAAAATACTAGATTAGCCTTCAATTTTTTCATGTTTTGATTGATAAATAGCTTTCTTATATTTATATGATATTTCTATATCAAATAATTTAATAAAGTGATCCTGATATTTTTGATCAAATAAGTTTTCTTCAAACATAACTTCAATACTGTTAGTTTTTAAAAATATAATTTATCTATACAAAAAAAAATAAAAAACATTTTATATAGCATATATTTCAAAAATTTTAATTTTTTTTTCAAAGAGAAATGTGTATTAGTGTGCTATCTAAGTGACTTTAGCATTCAGGGCCATAACTAGGGCGTGGCGAAAGCGGCATTTGCCATGAGTGCAGCTTGAGTAGGGGCACAAATTTTTTAATTGATTTCCATTATTTGCGGGCAAATGACTTTTTTCAATAAACGTTTATAGAAATAGCATTATGTTTTTCTTTCATTTTATTTCTTAGAAGAGATAATTCATGGGTAAGAGCAGCCAAGTTATACTCCAAACAAAGGTGCCAGGTCAAGAAGGGGTGCTATTTTTATTGATAAAGTAAAAGTTTACAATGACTCATTGGGTTTCTGCCTCTTCAGTGAAAATTCATGGAAAGGGCCTAAAGAAAAGTAATAAAAAGGGATTTGTACAATCTATTTGCTCATAAAGTTCAATATCAGTACAGCACAAACAGCTGTTTGCTCATTCAAACAAATATCTTACAGCAGATTCAAAATCAACTCATTTTGATGGAGATAATTCAGTTTCAGCATTGTTATCTTTAAATGAAAAAAAAAGAGAGCTCAAGTTTGAACCTTGCCACAGGTGCTGCATACCCTACTTACAACTCTGTTAGCATTTAATAAGAAACAGAAAGTTTTTATGCACTTGTTAATCAACCAGGAAAATATAATATTTTCAAAATTTAAAAAATAATGATGCCATTTTATAAATGCCAATCCTAACTTATATATTATAAAATGAAACTTTAAGAACTCATCTGACTGAACAGAAAATGCATTGTTTTTTCTACATTTTGCTTTTAATATTGGCCCAGAACGGCTCCCTTAGTACTCTATTTGAGTGGAAAGGGGCAATCAAAATTTAGCCACCAAGCTTACCATACAAAAGAAAAAGAAAAAAAAAAAGACCATAGTACTTATATGTTATAAATAGGAATTTTTTTAATTTGTAGTATTTAAACTTTCATATTAATTGATTCATTTTATGTTTTTGTTTATTGTTTGTTGATCTTAAGTATTATATTTTATTATGATCAAGCTTGGTACAACAAAAAAAGACAAAGAGGAGAGAGAGAGAGAGAGAGAGTCAATTTGAAATAGCATGATGCAGTTTATGGATGATGTGTAAATATAATTTAAGTGATTAATTTTTTATTGTGTTATTTTAAATTTTTTAATAATATAAAAATGCAAATAAATCATTTACATTGTTTCAATTTAAACTTGATAAAAGTATTTTTAAGAATTTTTAAAATATTGAAAACTGCTTTTACAGATGAAGTAAAGGAAATTTTTGAAAGGTTTTTCTAGCTTCCAGAATTGGATGATTAATTATCAGTTAAAACTTAGTGCATTAAGTCATCCAATTTCTAGCCTGACTGATGAGAATGCAAAAAATAAATATGCAATTTAAAAAATCAAATTGATTTGTTAAGATCGGAATCATACTATTTACAATACAGCACAGATGTCAGGCATTTATTATAGAATAAGACATAAAATATGTAGATGATCACAATAAAGTCTTATATCTATTGCTCAATGATAAAAAGAAACAAAAGAAAATCATTATATTATAATGTTCAGTAATATCAAATGCTAAAAGCTTTTTGCATAATGGTCTTGAAAATTAACTTTTAAATTTGCAATGTAATTTATTAATTCTGATAAGAAATATGCTTAATTCTTACAGTTAGTGATTTGTATAATAATAAAGTTACAATAAAAACATTTTAATTATAGCTCTTTCAATTTATGTACTTCAAAAATTTCATAATGTCTACTTGGCTCACATAGAAAATCATCTTATGGTTATCCATGAACACATGCTACATATTTTGATTTTTTTATATATTGTACAGTAGAGCATTGATTATCTGAACTAATTTGGGTAGTTTGGATAAACGATTTTTTCAGATAATCGATCCGATAGAAAAATAAGAAAAAACACAATGTAAAAAATATAAAAATCAATGTAAAAAATATTCGATACAAACTAAATTATAAAAACAATACAGTCAACACGCATAACAGAAGCTTAGATTCTCCCACCCTACACATTGTAGGGTGGGAGTATGGGCAGAGACCTGTTGCATATCACAATTGAAAATTACGTTCGGATAAGTGGCATTCCGATTAATCGATGTTCGGATAATCGACACACTACTGTATTTCATGTTTAAAGATATTTTATATAAGTTCTTATAATATAAAAGAAGGTGGGAGTATTGGCAGAGACCTGTTGCATATCACAATTGAAAATTACGTTCGGATAAGCAGCATTCAGATTAATTGATGTTCGGATAATCGACACACTACTGTATTTCATGTTTAAAGATATATTATATAAGTTCTTATAATATAAAAGAAATGTAACTTATGCCAATTCATTGAAATTCAATTCTGATAAAACATTAGTTTTATAAGACAAATGGAAAAAAGTTAACAATTTTTAAAATTTATAGAAATTCATTATATGATTAGGCATCTCGTTAAATAGACAACACACAAATAGAAAACCAACCAAAAGTAATTTCTATAAAGAAATTGCATCTTTTTAACAGCTATTTGTTTGGTGAAAATTTCATATGACAATCTAAATATCAAAAGAAAATTGGATAAGTTTATATCCAAATTTCAGAAGAGTAAAAAGCAAACTAGAAAATTGATCTTTCATTAAATTCTTTAAAAATTAGTCCATACAAAATTTTTTTTTATTAGACTATTCAGGCATTTCATATTGTTTCTAATAAATTTTTATCTAATAACTTTTGAATTTGAATATACTATTCACCATAGAGTATAATATATTGATAAAAGTTTAAAAATGAGAAGTATTGACAATTTATAATTTTTTTTTAAATCTAGCTGAAGGTGTTATATGAAAATGTGTATGCTATAGTAATTTATTTTTCTATAGCATACATTTATTTTTGATTATATCTCATGCAGTATAGCAGGATGACACATTCTAAAAATATGCTATAGTAATTTATTTTTCTATAGCATACATTTATTTTTGATTATATCTCATGCATTATAGCAGGATGACACATATTCTAAAGATAACAACAATGATCTATAATTAAGCATACAGTTTGTTTTTGATTCCATTTAGGAACTTTAATAACATCTCATATTGATAAAAATATATATGATAAAAGATTTTAATTTGGATCAAATTAAATATTGTTTTCAAACAAAAAAAAAATGTATTGTTATATAAAATTTTAATTTATAACTCGTAACTAATAACAGAAAATGGAAGATTAAAAATAAATGTAAAAAAATAATTTGGACAAATTCTATACAGGTACTCCTCACTTAACGACCTACCTGTTTAACGACTGCTCGAACTTACGTCCGAGCTTAAGACTATTTTTTTTAATGGAATAGTTGGTTTTTGCTCATACGCATCGCTTACAACTTTTGTTTGTAATTTCCCCACACTCGTAGTTCCTTTACGACTTTTGTTTGTATCCCCGCACTCGTCATACGCATCGCTTACGACTTTTGTTTGTAATTTCCCCGCACTCGTAATTCGAAACAACTGAAGAAAAATACTGTACTTTGTGCATAATTAAGATATAAATTTTTAATCTAAAATTTGTTTCCAATATTTTAATATAGAATAAGTTTTTCGCTTACCGACCAATTCGTTCTACGACTGAATCGTGAGAACGAAACCCAGTCGTTAAGTAAGGAGTACCTGTAATTAAACAATACAAAATAAACAATTACATAAAAATAAATGATAGATTGTATTGTAATTCTTATAATTTTTTAAAATAATCCTATGCAAGTTATAACTACAACTGATCATTTCCAATTAAACAGTTATCTCAAAAGAATTAAATAATATTAAGTTCTAAGATCTATTAACTTTTCAATATGTAATTTCTCACATCTGTTTGCTAATTTTATCTATTGATAATTCTTACAAGACATGATGTATTGTCCTTATCTTCTAAAATAGTAGTCGTCTTATGCCTTACAATAATATTGCTAAAATTGATCATATCAATAACATTTGTAATGATAAATTTTCAAACTAATTTTTTGAAAATTTTGTTTTTAACTTTTTTTTAATAAATGTAATAATTTGATAAATAATTTAATTTATTATAAATATATAAATTTAAACAATTCAAAACAAATTAAAACTAACTCTCAAATAATTTTTCACTTACCTAAATGAAGTTTTTAAAGGCCCAAGGTATGGATGATGAAATAATTTTTGTGTTCTGTTGATGATATCTGATACAATACTAGCAAGTTCTTCAAACTTCATAAATTGTAAAGAGCTCATATTCCACATTTTCTCATAACTTATGTTTGAATTAAGATAATAAACAATACATGATAAATTTTAAATTTAAAAAAAAAACTATGTAGAAAAAAAAAAAAACATTTTCTATATATTTTTAGAATATAAAAATCAGTTATAATAAATTACTGATGTAGTAACCTTGATTTAAATCTTTTATATATATATCTATCCATAAAGTAAATTGCAATTTCAGCTATTTAAAAGTTTCTACATACAGGTATCCCTCCTATAACACAGTAGATAGGTTCCTAAAAAACATTGTATTATATGAGCTCTGGAGTAGAGTTGGGATGATACGATACGATATATGGTGTATCTTCGATTTACTCATCTCGATATTCTGATATTTTTTGGATACCGATATATTCAACAATACGATATTATACTTGCGATAATTTATTGGTTTCTGTATGTATTTAAATCATTGGTTAAATTTATCGATGGTTAAATTATATTAGTTAAAGGCTTGGTTAAAGATAATGGCTGATTTCAAATAAAATAATAATATAAAATAACAATATAACAAATAATTTTGCTTGAAGGGAACAAAATTACAACAGAAGGGACTATCACAACAGACTGATTGAAAAAAATAACAGTGGACAATAAACAATTGGAGGGATGAATACAGAACTATGCCACTACTTGGATCAGGAATATTAGATCTCCATGAAGATCCAATAAAATATTGGATAAGTGCAAATTTTTGCTATCCAAATTTATCAAAGATTGCACTGAAGTATTTGATTATATCAGCCACATAAGTGCCTGTTGAATGTTTGTTTAGTAAGCTAGGAGCAGTGGTATGTGCAAAAAGAAGCAGGTTGAAGCCTGAATTAATTTCAACGATTTTGAGGCAGAAATCAACAACAGAATCAAATTTCTAGCAAATAAATGAGTTTTAAAGGAAATTATTGTTAGTTTTTTTCCCATAATATAATATTGAGATATTTTCAATATCATCCCAAAATATCATATAAAAATCCGTATCGGAATATCACTGATACGATATTTTGTTTTGTATTGCACATCTCTACTCTGGAGCCAATACAAAAAGGAGAGTTACATTCTAAAACCAATTAGAAACTATTAACTTTCTTTAAATCCACATAAAAAACTTAATTTTTATTAAGAATATTAATAAGACGAAACAAAGAAAATACATATACATAAGACCATACAAAAACAATATATGTAAAACAAAAGGAAATAAAAAAGTATACAGTCTATATAATATTCATTTAATAATTATATCTTCCTTACCACTGTTTCATTAAAACAAGAACTTTTTTCTTTTACAATATCAACTTCACAAACTTCACTTTCTGATCCCTTTTTATGCATTTAAAGTTTGTGTATCTTCTGCTCTCTTTACAAAATCTTTAATCTAATCTGCTATAACCTGCTAGAAAACAATCGTTCCTTAATATATATCCAAAAAAAAATTTTTGAATAAAATGTTTTTTTTTCTCTTTCACATTTTTCGAAGAATAAAAACTTATTATTTTATCCAAGAATGGAACATTTGGAACACAAAATACTCAATTGTTGCCAATTAACTCAATTTCAAATTAAAATCAAAAATAGACTGCATATCATCCCTCTTGTGGCAAACTAACTGAACATTTGGAACACAAAATACTCAATTGTTGCCAATTAACTCAATTTCAAATCAAAATCAAAAACAGACTGCATATCATCCCTCTTGTGGTAAACTAAGGAAATTGCATCTATGACTAATTTTAGCAAAATATTTCCCATGGTATTTCCCAATGATTGCAATTTGTTTGTGTATTGTGTGTCCATAGGATGGTTTTAGAAAAATTAATAAAAATGTTTTGTGCTGTAGGAGAGTAAATGTAATTTTTAAATGTGTTAAGTAAAAACTGTGTTATAGAAGTACTTTGTTATATGAGGGTTTCTGTAATTTTAAAATCATGTTAGAGCGAAACCATGTTGTAAGAAGCCATGTTATAGGAGGGTTACCTGTATTTGCAATAGAATATTTTAATCTTTGTAATCAATATTTGAAACTGGTACAGTATTGCCGAGATATTTCTACCAATTTTCCTGTAAGTAAACAAACATGAAATCTGCTTTATAAGCTTTAAAGTTACGAAAATAAAATTTTTAAGGAAATAGTCAAAGTTAAAAAAATTAAAAAACATTTTTGGAATCAACATTAAAATATTTCTAAATAAATTTCAGTTCAATAATATATCATACATGGTAAATGAATAAGTCTAGATAGTTAATTTCAAACAGGCATGATATTTAATAGAATAAAATAAGAAATAAAGCATCCTTATTTTATTCTAAATTAGATTTACAACAATGACTGAATAGCAATAGCAAATGTCATTAACATCTAGATGATGATTATGATGATGATAATATCAGTATTAATCAAATTCCCAGAATAATGACATAAAAAACCAGGCCATTACATTAAATCCCACATTCATAGATCATTAACATTAAAGACTGGGTTTTTATCTCTGTGATCATTTTTATAATAATGAACATAATACATATAATAAAATATACTTTCAAAATCATTAATCTACCTGCTTTCTTAAAAATAATCATATAAATAACAAGCACTATTAGACAGTTATTAACAGATGGTGTCAGCAGCAAAATATACCGACATTGACACTGACATTTTTTATTTTGCCGATACCAACACCGACTCCTCTGACAGTAAGCACACATACACAAATGGTGAGAAAGTTATTACTGACACTGACACCACTCCTCCTAAAACTGTTGACACCGATATCAATTCCCCAGCTCTGGTTATTAAACAGTTTTTTATTTACATAAAATGTTTTTGATCTTTTCAGAATGTTTTACATAAATAAAAAATTGTTTCCTGCTAATAGTGCTCATAATTTATATAAAACATACTTTCATTTGTATCAATTTCTATTATATTGATATTATGGCAACAACACCACTAGATTATTCTAACAACATAATGACATCATTGTTACGACAATGCCATATTAATAGCATAGTGACAACATTGTGCTGATGACACTGCAATTTCGTTGATGTCATTGGTCAAGCAAAATGAATCTAGCACAAATATATTATTCTTATATGAATATTATGTATATATTATTATTATTATTTCATTCAAATTTTTATGTATTTAATCTATTAAATATGAGAGACTAGCATACATTACATAGAGTTTTCTACATAATATGTACTAGTATCTTATGTCTAATATAAATAAGATACTAGTACAAATTAAGTAGAAAACTAGTACTTAATGTTTTGAATCTATTTACTCTGTTTGATAAATTTGTTTTAGCCTTAAAAAAAATCAGATTTTACTTAAAAATCAACTTAACAGGTAACATAAATTTTGGTTTATCACTTTTTTCTGATGACAAATGATTTCTTTAATTCATATCATATTAATTAATTAAAACAATATAAGATATTAGAAGATAAATAACTAGTATCTTATGTCTAATATAAATAAGATACTAGTACAAATTAAGTAGAAAACTAGTATTTAATGTTTTGAATCTATTTACTCTGATTTTAATTTAATTTAATGACGTAAACTTTTATAATTTTTTAATAAATAAATTCTTTGTCCTTAAAATAATTTATAATATTTAATTTATGGCTTATAATGTAAAATATGGAAAAAATTAATGATTCGTTTTCCATCTCTATTTATTGTTTCTAAGAAATTAATATTGACAAAGCTCCTATATATATATATTGCACTTATTGTGTTTCCTCTAATATTAGCTTTACAATCCATTTAAATGAAACTATTATCGCACTCGAAAGATATCATATATCAAAATCTCTTCCGAAATGAAGAATCCCCTCTTCTTAGAGGCATAACGTATAATTGTGCTATGGCAAACAAGATTTTATATATAAAGATAACTCTACTTCTAAATCAAATGTCAGGAGAAAGTGCAGGAAATCAAATAAATGAAGAATGATGTTTCGGGTTACTATTTTTGCGATTATGACGTGTTTTGTGTGCCCCATTCTCTATGCAACCAGATGTTGATCGAACGAAAAACAAAAGAGGAAAGAGAAGATATTGTGCCATGCTCAGAGTTACTTTTACCTAAGGGACATTGTCTCTCGATCGTGTATTCCTGCTTGTCGTCATGGTGACAGAAGAGGAAAAACTTGTCTGTGTTATGCGTGTGCCCGAATCTACTGCATACTAGAACGATGTATATGATGCCATTGCTTTTCTCGTAATATTTCTATTAAATTGCCGAATGCCTATATATCTTTCTATCATTATTATCACTATTCATTATGTTACAATAAAGATGTTAACTGAAAAATTGATAAAAGTTATATCATCATTATTCCTTTCATATTTATCATGCACATTTTCTAGTTTGCATAATGAATCACATTAAAAAAAATTATATTAAAAAAGTTGAAAAAATCAGCTTTTATAAGTTTTAATATTATAATTTAGAAAAAAAAATCATATTAAAAAAGTTGAAAAAAATCAGCTTTTATAAGTTTTAATATTATAATTTAATAACGTTTTTTTATATCTAAATAATATTTTTTATTTAAAAATTATGAATTTTTTTAGTAGTGTGAAAGTAATTTTTATAATTCTCATGAGAAACTTGGCAAACTTTTGATTTGATTAGACGCTCTTCCGATCTTATATTTAAATTAGTTAGCTGCCATTTTGATAACTACAAACAAGTATTTTTCATTAATTTGTCTTCTTAAATTGAACGATGATGATGGAGTGTAATAAATGGTAAACAGTAAAAAAAAATTACTAAAATATTTTTTTATATTCATATTCACTTTATAAATGATTATAAAATTGTAAAAGTCTTTGTTTAATATCAAAACAACTTTTTTAGTGAATTTTCATTTAATTATGTATCTTATTTTTCAGACTATTCTTCTTTTTTTTTTTCAGTGATTATTTTCGTTAAATTTTCGTTACTTGAAATTTTGAGATATATATATATATATATAATTAATGAATTACTCGAATAAATATATATGTAATGAAATTTTATGAATTATAATTTTGGATTTGATCACGCTCGCTATGCGGATTATATAGGTTAGCTGGAAATTTATCTTCTTGTTCTCCTTCAATGCATTCTGTAGAACAGTAGTTTGTATGTGTATGATATATGGAAACAAGTTTAGGTGGTTCTCATAACTGAGTTTACATCTATAATGAGACAGTAACCTCTCAAGAGAGAGCTGCGATAGTCACAAATAAGGTTACAACTCAAACTAATTTAATTATTTTATCTAACTAACAAACCCTTTCTATTTTCTATACAATTTTATTCTTTTCATTCAATTTAATGTTGTTAAAGGTTACGTATTTATATATATATAGTGTTTATTGAACACTAAGTAACTTATAATACTAATTTTTGATCTTAATTTTAATTAAATTATTTTATAAAGATATCTTTGCATTAAGAAAGTATTCTGATGCTATATGATTAAATTATAGCTGACTATATATATAAACTGAATGATATTGTGAATTAGGATTGTTATAAGAAAATATACGAAAAAAAATATATATAATATTTCTATTTTTTACAGTGTGTTTATCAACTTCTCACTCTACATGCTATACAAAAATATCTTTCTGAGTCTATTTTCTCTTTTAAAACACTATCGTTATATTGAAAAATATTTTCTGTACAGTCTTTTATCAACTGCTTTAACACAAATGCGAAACTGTTTTTATTAAACGTATAAGAAAAATATTTTGTTAAAAACATCCATTTTTTTTTAAATTTATTCAGTGATCAGGAAGATAAAAAAAAAAATTCAGTTATTATTTAATATATATAAATATATATAGGGTAAAACAGGGAGAGATGGCGCAACTTTTTTGTTTACTGATAAAAATTATTAATAATCATAATCAATAACTTTTATTATTCAAAATGGCTTTCATGGAACCATATGCAAAAAAAAAAGGTAATGTCAAAAATTAGTAAAGTTGTCAAAATAAGCAACTAATTTTTGATATTACTTTTTGCATATGGTTCCATGAAAGCCATTTTGAATAATAAAAGTTTTTGATTATGATTATTAATAATTTTATCAGTAAACAAAAAAAAACAAGTGCGTCATCTCTCCCGGTTTTACCTAATGTAGATTTTTTTAATTATCTTAGATAAAGCACATCAGCATCTAAGCTGTTCAAACAAATGAATGGCAGTTATTGTATGCAATAATCATTACCGCAATATCATCTTGGCTCCAGAATGTTAATATATTTAGCTGCGTTGTCTCACCCCTCCGCACCATCTCTCCCGACTTTACCTTATATCTAATCGTTTACTTTTTTTTTTTCCATTTTATGATGGTTTTTACCCATATATAGGATAAATTTTCAAAATATATGAAATCAAAAATCGAATAATTTTTATAATTTGAAAACCACCGCTAAAATTTTATTAAGTACTTTTTTTTCTGTTTTCATGCAGTGAAAATTTGTTTAAAAATTTTCACGGCATTAAAAATTACCTGCCTCAATTTTCACGAATCTTGATGTTCGTAAGAAGTGTATTTTTCACTTAAAAGTACTTTTTTTCTGTTTTCATGCCGTGAAAATTTGTTTAAAAATTTTCACGGCATTAAAAATTACTTGCCTCAATTTTCACGAATCTTGATGTTCGTAAGAAGTGCATTTTTCACTTAAAGTATTTTTAATAGTTTTCTTATAAATAGTATTTTTATTATAATGAAAATAACCTTGAAGCGAAACATTGATTCTGAGCGATAAAACTCGACATACATGACACTCGTACAAAATTTTTAAATGAATTTAGATTAAATTGAAACGAAGGACAACGTTCCTCATATACAAACGAGAAATATTTTTCTTAGTTAAATTTTAAAGTTACAATGTATTTTTTTTTTAATTTTAAATAAGTTTTGAACTGAATTGTAAAAATAACGTATATAAAACATGTAATAAAACTTTATATTGACGATAGAAAATATCTCGCAAATAAATAAATAAAAATCTAGTTTTTAAAATTATAATCATATTTTATGCTCATCTATTTGAATTCAATTTTGCATAGCATAGATTCACTGGTAAAATTTTCTTTGAATAATTATTTAAAAAAAAAAATTGTTTAACCAATAACCAAAGGTAGAAACTAAAATTTCTCTTGAAAATCTTGAACGAGAATATTGGAATATCGCTTCTACCAGTATATCAATCACTTCTACCAGTTCAGATTTGTTGTCAAGATAATTTTTGACTTTCATAAAAACAGTGATAAACATAAAAACGTTCAAATAAAATTTGTAATAAAATTCTATTTTATAACACACGTTAATGTCCCATTTAAGAAATTTTTTTGGATTATTTTTTCTTTTAAATTGTTTCGAGAAAAGTATGTAAAGTTTGAAACATATTATTTGTACCAAAACAATATTACAATTTATCAAATTTTTATAAGAAAGAATTAATGTTATTCAATCAAATCAAACTTTTTAAATATGATTAACTAAATGTGATTAGATACAAATTAATTTATAAAGCATGATTTTCTTTTTTATATACATATATATATATAGGTAAAGTCGGGAGAGATGGTGATGGGGGAGAGACGGCACAGCTAAGTATATTCACATTCTGGAAACAAGATGATATTATGGTAATGATTATAGTACCATTCATTTGTTTGAACAGCATAGATATGCTTTATCTAAGATAATTAAATAATCTACATTAGGGTAAAACCGGGAGAGATGACGCACCTTTTTTGTTTATTGATAAAATTATTAATAATCATAATCAAAAACTTTTATTATTCAACTTTTTCCATGGAACCATATGCAAAAAAGTAATGTCAAAAATTGGTTAAAGAAAATGAAAAACGTTGTTTATTGTTTTGTTCCGAATAAGAGGTTTTTTTCTTAATTTGGAGCATCTTTCCTAAAATCTACTGTATTCAATATTATTTAAATTTTTTCTACCTGTATTTTGAGGAGAAAATTAATTTTTAATTTTAATGCTAATATATGCCAACTATATATAATTAATACTGCTATTTTTCTTAGTCTATTTTGAAAATTCTTAATGTAAATTATCAAAAATGATTTAAGAAAAGATACAATTCCATCATTTCCATTCTTGCAGTTACAAAATGACATAACTGACCAGATATATGGCCAGCTAATTTTTCCATTTCTTCAAATACTTGAGAATGTGCATTTGTACTTGCTATACTTCCATTTCCACTGAAATATGATGAGCAGCTTCCAGTTGATGGAGTAAGAGATAGTGGTGGACTAGAAGCTGGTGTTAAGCAAACATTGCTGCGATCTTCTAACCGTTGCAAATCGGCCAAAATGGTTTCACATATTGATTTTAAAGAACTCTGAATGACAAATTATTAAAAATTATAAGGTATTATATTTAATTAATATATATTAGAAGTAGTCCTTGATTTACAATGAGGTTTGGTTCAAACTCCAAATTGCATATGGGAGTAATCAGAAATATCCTAAATTTTCTGATTTTTCACTACCCATATTTATTAAGGCACTATACATTATTGTAATAAATTTAAAGAAATGTAAAATTAAAGGAATTAGCATAAAAAGGATGCTATCAGTTATCACTGGGAGTGGACTCATGGATACGTGAATTGCATTAATCAATCACATTATTTATTGATTATATCACAATTATAGATACAAGCAAGATAAGTCAAAAACTACTTGTATGCCATTAATTAACATTTAAGATTCAGAAATTTTCCTTCTAATTTAATTAATATATATTAGAAGTAGTCCTTGATTTACAATGAGGTTTGGTTCAAACTCCAAATTGCATATGGGAGTAATCAGAAATATCCTAAATTTTCTGATTTTTCACTACCCATATGCAATAAATTTAAAGAAATGTAAAATTAAAGGAATTAGCATAAAAAGGATGCTATCAGTTATCACTGGGAGTGGACTCATGGATACGTGAATTGCATTAATCAATCACATTATTTATTGATTATATCACAATTATAGATACAAGCAAGATAAGTCAAAAACTACTTGTATGCCATTAATTAACATTTAAGATTCAGAAATTTTCCTTCTAATTACAAATATATTATTTCAATATTAGATCAATATTTTATAAAATAAATTACTTACATAGGATAGAACATAATAAAACTTATATAAATTCAAAATTCAAAAATAAAAAAAATGTCTAATATTTTGATCATTGATATCTGTCTCTAGTATAATATTAACTATTTGCTCTGACTATTATTTTTAAGGAATTCTTGAAATAATCTCAATGCTGAATGGGAAAAACTAAAAAATAAAAAGATTAAGGAAAATTTTATATTATAAATTTTTATGTATAAACACATCAGTTTCTGAATTTTATTATGCAATAAGAACCATTATCATATTCTCTATATTTTACAGAAATCATTTTGAGAAGAAAAAAACAGTATATGATGATGTTTTCTTTTGTAACTGAAATTAAAGTTTAATAATATTTCATGTATATTAAAACTGAAAAAAGATTTAATTATTATACTTACATCTTTCCTCAAAAATCCTTTAGGCAGTAAAAACAAGAGAGACTGATAACTTTTTTCAGCCATTGCTAATTGAGCAAGTGTTGATAAAAGATTCACATATATTGTAGTAGCTTGATGACATTTCTGAATTGTTTCTTTCTCTTTTTCCTGAAAAAGAGATACTAAGTATTAAAAAAAAATGCATGTATTATTTTTAACTTACTGCTGATAACAAGAGTATACATAATACTTCGAAAAATAGCAACTGCTGTTAATTGCTATTTTTTTATCAACTGCTTATTTTTTTATTTATCAACTGCTGTTAATTGCTAAATATTATTATTATTATTATTATTATTATTATTATTATTATTATTATAAAAGATGAAATAAAAAATTTAAATTATTAAAAAAATGTCAATATTTAATTCATGATTTAATTGAATTGAAAATCAAAAATGGATCTTAAATTATAATTCATTTTTGATTTCTAATCACATTTTTTTTTGTAAGGAATAAAACATTATTATGTGTTTCAAAGTAAATTTGCAAGTGTGTAATAATGTTTATTCCTGCTTATGAATAAATTGTCTTTTATTCATATTCTAAACAAAATATTTTTCTAGAATTTTCAATTATTCCTGCTTCAATTATTCCTTCTTTCCTTAATATAATTATTATTATTTTAAACATTTCTGTGCAAAGAAACAACTTTAAAGTACTTTTTAAGAAAAAAGGAAATTATTTTCAGGAAACAGGCTTTTATCTAAAAAAGGAACCATGTAGCAGTCATGTAATTTATTTAAATCAGTTTTGCTCACATTAATTTTACTCCTACGAGATCACAGAGACGTTTTGGTCATGCTAAAGCAATTGTAATACATGTGGGTGATCGGTTAACAAACATAATCCGTTCCAAGACAATATTTGTTATCCTAATTGTTTGTTAACCGATTATCAATTTACCATAAGTTTTTATGGGAATTTGATTAATTCGTTCTAGAGACTCAAAGAAACATAAATAAAAAAATATATAATTTCTTACTACGTTTATTTATATATAATGTCAATAATATATACATATATAGTTATATATTTTAATCTATTATGTTTATTTTCTGTTAAAGAATCTATCCAATTTTGATTGCTTTTCTCTCTTCAGGATTTTTCGGAAGTGATTAATAGCATTGTCATGGTAGAAATCCCCAAGCCTATTGACCTCATCTGGTATGGGTGCATTCTAAGACCAAAATGTTGTAAAATCTCTCTCTTGCCTTCTTTAATAAATTTTTCATTTGTTTTAAGTTGTCTCTGAGTTCATTTTAATCAGTAAAAACTACTGTTCTCCCATCCCTACTTATATGTCTATGAACGTGCAAGTCCTAAGCTTGTCATTCCGTTAGGTTAGTTAAGGATCAGATTGTTGAAGGATGAGGTTCAATTGCATGGCCCAGACCCCTCCTAAAAAATTGGAGGAGTGGGATGATAAGCCAGAGCTTTACAATGTAGCCATCCAGCCAACCTGTCATTCCGCCAATCCACAGGTCACACAGTTTGTTCTGTGAAGTGTTCATTATCCAAATTTGTGTTCATTATCCAAACATAAAAATCTTTCACGAAAGTGTTCATTATCCGATTTGTTCGTTATCCGAACTGTTTGGTAACTGATCACCCACTGTATTAAAACTTTCAAAAACCATATACTAAGGGATTTTTCCAATACTGGTATCTATTGTATGAGATGGTTTATTTGTTAGTAATAATTGAAAAAGAATTTCTTAATTTAAGTTTTTCTAACTAACAAGCAAAGATTAATCAATAAATTTCATCTTCACTTGTTCCAATTTAGATTTCTGTGGAATAATTATGAAAAGTCATTAGATTTCTTTTATTTCAATTCTTGAAGTTTGAATAATTGTACTATTGATGTAATAAAAATATTAATTATATATCCAACAATTGCCAACATCAAATCCATAATTACATTAGTTACTGATTATTTGGTTTTTCTTATATAATAATCTATGTCAAATGATTTACATATAGTTCATTATATATTTCAATTAAATATAAACTACTAACATTTCCTATGGCTAAGTCTCCAATGTTGTTGATTTCTAATTACTTGTGGCTGTTGAAAGTACCCTGAGCTTGAATCTATAGAATCTCGTGGGGCTTCACTGATATCAGACATCATGCTTCCAGTACTGATTCGCCGAGAATAGTCATAATCAGCTACTACAAGTCCTAATTCTGACTGTCCTTCACCACCTGGTATGGCATCCAATGATCTAAAATATTTAGTATTCAAATCTTAAATAATTTTGTGTGCTAAGATTTTATTAATTTAGATAATAAATAAAATTAATCAAATAAAACTTACCCTGTTGAATCTTGAAGACCAGGACCTAGTGCATTTAACTGTGATTCTGGATTATAATGTACTTTTTTTAGTGCTTCCAGCACAGTAACACCATCAGTGAAAACACGATATGTTAATAAAAAAGTGTTCAGAAAATCTATGCTTAAGAAACGTAAGTCAGTTAAGCGTTCAAATAATCTTTCTGGACTAGCATAACGAATCTGTAAAAAAAAAAATTTACTATATATCATTATTATATCATATTTCATTACATTCTTAGATAGAAAACAGATAAATACCCGGTAATATTAAACCTTAAACATCAGAAAATATAATTTTTTTCTTTATAAATACAATCATAAATAAAAAAAAATCTAAAAAAATTGAAAATGTTATACAGAGAATTCCCAGTTTAAAAATGGGATTAATTCAAAATTTTTAGATGTAATTGAAATCCTTTATAGCTAAAAGCACAAAACTTGCTTATTTTGAGGAAACTGGATGCCTAACTTTGAGATTAGGAAGAGAGTGCAAATCTCTCCTGATCTCAAAGTTAAAGTATTGCTAGAGTGGTGTTGTTGTCATTTGGAGCAATCTGTGAAAAATACACAAATTCCTGTAATATAAAGAGTATCAAGGTAGTTAAATATGCCTTACATAATCATATAGAAAATTCTGTATAAATTATTGTATTATTATTCTTATAAGAGAAGTCACATCTAACAGTTGCTTTCCTCTATTTAATGGAAATGCTAATCTTTTATCTGCTAATACAGATAAAAGTAGCACTGACTTTAAATTCTTGCTGGAATTGAGAGGGATAAATGGTCTTGGAACATCTTATAGGAAATAAGGCTCATTTTCATCTAAATGAAATTGTGAACATCTATGGCAGCCACATTGGGCTGAGAAAAATCCCAATGATGCCATGCAAATTCCATTTTGCTCATTAAAAGTTATCATATGGAGTGAGTTTCAACAATTTTTATCATCAATTCATTCTTTTTTCAAATAAAATCCCCTAACTGGATCTGTAGTTTGCTCTGTTATTGCTCCGAGGAATCAAATGATGATGAATAATTCTGTTTTTTTGCAACTGCAGCAACAAAGTTCTTGATTCAAATATTTTTAAGAATTTCCTTTTTAGTAGAGTAAATAGAGAGAAATCGCTGGATATTTTTATAAAAAACACTGCACTTTTTCAATGCAGAAAGTTAATACAACATTTACACTTCATTTCATTGAAGGCAAAGCAATTCCAACAGCTTCACTCATTTACAACAGCTTGGCCATCACACTTCATTTCATTGAAGGCAAAGCAATTCCAACAGCTTCACTCATTTACAACAGCTTGGATTCATTGGAATTAAAATCATTCACATGATTTTAATTCCAATGACTTTTAGCCTTAAGGATAATTAAAAGAATGGATTTTTAGAGGCATGTTTCTAATGTGATTTTCTTAAAAGAAAAGCATTGCATGTGAAAAGTTACAACAAACCAGAAGCATTCTGAATTATACTGTTTAACAGATGAAGTTTCTGGAGCACTAGAATGGAAGACAGTATCTATTGTGATATCTCAATTTCAGTACTGTGTGGCAGTATTCATTAGTATAATTCAGCAGCACCATATCACTTTTTTTTTATGTAACTTTATTGATTACTCTTTACATTTAAGTTTCTTGTTTATAATATCTTACAATTGCACTCTTCCAGAACTTATCATCAACACTTTTTACTGCTCACTGTGCCATACACTCATAATGTTAATTTTTGAAACTTTTTGCCTTGGAAATTGTTTCTATAATTCAGAATAGATAGCATTAGATTGCAGTTCTATATTAAATATTCAACAAAACAATATTTTATTGATAACGTTTTCGACCTTTTTGGCCATCATCAGACATAGATTTCTATGTCTGATGATGGCCGAAAAGGTCGAAAACGTTATCAATAAAATATTGTTTTGTTGAATATTTAATATAGAACTGCAATCTAGTGCTATCTATTCTGAATTATTGCTTAAGTCTTATATGCAGTTTTGGTATGTAGTTTTATTGTTTCTATATGTTTTAAAGAGTATTTCTATTGAATCTGATTGAGTTTCAGCTTGGATATCCCTACAGGTTGCTTTGAAGAGGGATACTTTAATTATGATCATCCCCCTACACATTACAGAGCAACATCTTCATTTTAAGTTCCTCCTCTCTCTCTCTCATGTCATTTCACATTTTAACTGGAGGTTACAAATGAGTGGACTATGCCACAAAACTATCATGGTCATTCACATCCACAATGAAATTAACTATCAATAAGTGAAAAATGAAGTTCTATGAATTTAAGCCTATCTGAAAAAATTTAAAGTATAAAAACCAAAATTGAACCAAAACTTCCAATCAGTAAGTGAATCGTTTATAATGTGGCTATTCAATTTTAAATTCATAAATGGAAATAATTAACTGTGCATTGCTGATTGATATACTATAATAAGTTATAATATATGAAAAATACAATATAATGTTGCATTGCTAAGACAACTTTCCTAATACTATCTACTTAATATTAGTCTCAACCTCTAATCAGGCATTATAACATCAAGTAATTAGATGAGACTATGACTATTTGTAATTATAAATATTACAGCACAAATTATAAGTGGAAATGTTCTTTATTATAACTGAAGATCTTTCAGCTTCAGTAAGCCATCATCAGCATAATACATAAACAAATAAAATAAAATATTCGAATGTTATACAAACTCAAAAAACTGAAAAAGAATACATTTAGAATATCTTTAAAA
>AYEL01013637.1:0-35494 GCA_000484575.1 Olivierus martensii | reverse complement strand
TTTAAAGATATTCTAAATGTATTCTTTTTCAGTTTTTTGAGTTTGTATAACATTCGAATATTTTATTTTATTTGTTTATGTATTATGCTGATGATGGCTTACTGAAGCTGAAAGATCTTCAGTTATAATAAAGAACATTTCCACTTATAATTTGTGCTGTAATATTTATAATTAGACAAGAAGTGGGATGAATATATACAAACTATTTGTAATGATATACTATCAAATTTATAAGAGATATATGTTCTCATGTGCCTTCAGAAGAATACTGTACTTGCTTATTTTGAGGAAAAGGGATGCCTAAATATGAGACCAGGAAGAGAATGCATTTGGTGACATTTCTCTTATGTATTTGATAGTATAGCATGAAAAACAGCCATGTCCATTCTCTATACATTGCAATAACTATAAACATTGCATACCAATCAGAATATCTGAAATTCTCTGTAGAAGAATTTTCACCCAACTTATATCAATATTGGTTACCAATCATCAGCATGGTAAATTCTACATCAGAATTTCAATAATTACAATAGAAAACCCTGGACTGTCAAAAATGTAATTATTGCTGGGCTGGATAAAAGAAAATAAAAACTGAAACAGCAGTGGTGTAGCGTTTCTAGAGCGAGGAAAATATTAAGCTGCAAAAAGATTTTTTTCTCCAAAATTTAAAATTTTTACAAACTAGAAAAGATAAAAATAAGTTGTCATCAATTAGTATCAATTTGACTTTTTTTACACACTTTTTCCTTTCCAATCAATGAGATTACTAATGGCCGTATTCACCATCTCGAGTTATTGGTAGAGTTGATGAATCCGAAGTAAAAATTGACTCAGGGTTGTTTGGCGAGTTATTTGATATTCGTATTCACCAACATTTTCAGCTGTGTAGTTATTGAACTCGAGGGTTATTTGTGCTACTGATATCAAGAGTTAATGATGATTTTTGTTTCTATCGGATGTCACAATTGGTTGGAGATGGTCACATGACAATTATTAGGAAAATAGAGCAAGTTATAAATATACAAAAAAATTCACCAATTTTGAAAAGAATTATTGTTAAAATTAGTAGAAAAAGATAAAGATTAGTAGAAAACAAAGAAATTAATGCAGTATCGATTAAATAAAAACAAGAAGTTTGAAAAATTATTAGTAACCGTTTATTCGAATATAATACTCTGATAAAATACAGTACCTGTAATCTGTATATTAAAGTGGCATCTATTTCTTATATAATTTGTAATTTTTATCATTGTAGAAAACGAATATAATAGCATTCTAGTCATGTCTCATAGAAATAGTAAACAATTATGGGACTGTTATAAAAACTTTTAAAAAGCTACAAATGATCATGCTAATAACATATAAACAATGTCTTTTTGTAAACGATATCGACATATAAAATCATCGTCGTCTAATTCCTTGAAACAGTTTTTCTTCGAATTATAATACATCTTTCATGTCATTCAATTTTGTCTAGGAAATTCAAATATTCTAATTCTTTCATCATTTCATTCTCACTGCAGGATTCCAGCACACGGTCTCCATTTTTAACCAAATGCGCATGTGTTAACCCTGAGCTTCTCAAACAACCCAGCTACCAGCTAGGGTAGTTCCATTTGACTTGGAACAAAGTTGGTGAATACGAATTTAGCTATAACTCTTCATATAATCCTAACTCTACCAATAACTCAAGATGGTGAATACGGCTGTAAGGGATGGGGCCAATTCCAACTGTGGGTGTACCAAGGATAAGTGTATCACACCTTAGAGGAGGTCATATGATGAAGGGCAGAGAGATTGCAAGGCTGGATTCAGAACTCCAAAAAAACTTGGTGAGATGATGGATCTGAGACATGAACCTGGATCCTCCTGCATAGCACACTAATACAGTACCACATGGCTATTCAGCTATGCATCAATTTGATTAGCTGATGAAGACTTACTGATAACAAGACAAAAACTTTATAAAAATGTGTGGTTTTTGTGATGTGATATTTTCCCCTATAACTTATTGAAATGGACAGCTATAGAATTAGTAATGAAATGTTTGACTTTTTCATTTTCATGGAATATGCACATTTATTTTATTTTAATTTTTAAAGTTGCAAAAATAATCAAATTATAAAAATTAGGCTGCAAGCTAGCCAATCACCATCGAGTACACAAAGCATCACGATGCATCGCGTTGTCAAGATGCATAGTAAATAGGAGAAGCAATGCGACACGTCGTGACGCTTTGTATTACTCTACAATAATTTTTTCTTGGTGTTGGGATTTTTTTTTCCGTCAGTGTATGTAGAGTAAATGTGACACTCGCTCTCTGTATATCAATTTTATATTTCACTAAATTCAAATATAGCGTCCTTAACTCTTAACTTCCGAAAAAGTTGGGCTAACTTTTAGTGTATATGTAGCATAATACACTTTCAGTGTAAGAGATAGAAGGCGCATTCAGATGTTTAACCTTTTGAAAAATGAAAAGCAGTTAAGTACTTGCACACTTCTTCCAGAAGTGTGCAAGTCACTAGTAGAAGAGAGAAAAAACTCTTTAATTGCTTCAGATGACATGCGAGTTAGAAGGTGGGGGTAATTCTCTCCTCATCCATAGGAAAATAGCATGATACGTTGAAGAATGATGGAATCGAATTATGATATGCAGTACAATAAAAAACGTTATTAAAAAACTGTATGTACTATATGCCATATCGGTACGTTTCTCAATTGTGCACATGTTTGCATGATTCAGCGAAATTATTGTATATTGAAAAGTTCCATTCAGTAAACATATAGACTACTATCCAGTGGTGTAACTTGGGACACGTAGACCTTGGCGCAACTTAAGTAATGTTTTTCCTTTTATCTGTGTCGAGTGTCCTTATCTAACTCGATCCTATTGTACCGCATCACTTGCACCATTGTATTGATAGTTACACCATACTAAAAGAATGCGGAGAAGGCAGATGAGGAGCAAAACGTGACAGGATCGCGCTTTGCTCCCCTCCCGCTTTCTCTGTGTTACACAGCGTTGTGACATTTCGACACAGTGATCCTGGCTTTTTTTTTGTGTGTTAACATGTATATTTATTCTGATAATGAACTGAATTTTGAAAAGTTTTAAAGCTATAGAAAAATTTTTATTTTATTTAAACAAACATTATGTTGAACTAGAGATTTTTCGGCTTATAAACAAGTATAATGGTATATGATAACTTCATAAACATAGTAATCTGATAAACAGATAAGTAACAAGGATAGGCTCTTCAATGACAAGAACATAAAAATGTTTCATCTGGTTATGAACAACATCTCATATTGAATAATGGATCTGTATTATTAGCGAGTCATTGAAGGTCATTAAAATCCATTGAAAAGTTTCTCATTATCACGATTTTAATTGACTTATATTAAAATTTAACTCTGAAAATGAGTTTAGTTTGCAGTTTTGCAAGATAACTTGTAAGTTATACTGAAGTCATGAATATATTCGCATTCGAAACAATCACGTGTAAAACATGGCGTATATTATAACTTCTGAAGATGGTTTTTAAGATTATTTTAAGTTAAAAAAGTTATATAAACATAGATCTGATTTTTAACGATTCTTATGACTCTTATCAGGAAAAGTGAACTAAATAAAAACCGCATGTTTATTCTCTTCCGCACTTTATTTCAACATCATTAGTTTTCATGCGTAAACATTTAATTCATGGATATAAAGTGAAGACGTGAGAATTTAATTTATCACATTATTAAATGCCAATGCGATCACGCACATATGTGATGGACATTATTCCAAAATAAATTTTATTGCGAAATAGACAAGAATGTATAGCGAAACTAAATAGGACATTTTTATGGTTTGATGCTGCAATGGGTGCGTAAATCTTTTCCATTATCGCCAACTATAAAGTATCATTTCTTATACAGTAAGTTACTCTATTAATTGGCTTTCTTTATCCTTGGTAGACTTCTAATATCTTATATGAATTACCATAAAAAGTTTTGTCACTAAGTTAAAATAAATTCGACTTTTGGTGAAAACTATGCTGATGTTAGGAGTCCGATTTTGTTTCATTCTACGGAAATGAAATAAAAATGGTTGTTCATTGAAAAAATAATAATAATAAAATGAAAATTCCAAATAAATAAATCTCGAAGCGACTTTTATGATAATTGTACTAAATATTTATAGAATTTGAATGAATGAATAAGCTGATATCAGTTAGATAATTTCAAATCAATAATTCGCTTAAATTTGATTCAATTCATATTTGGAACAGGCAGATTTAAAGTATACAGGGTGAAGAATAACTTCGTCGTAAAATTTTGTATACTGATAGAGGACCTCGAAACAACTCTACAATAATTTTTTCTTGGTGTTGGGATTTTTTTTTCCGTCAGTGTATTTTAAAATCTAATTTGTATTTAAGCATAAATTTAAACTCACCTCTTTAGGACATCTATTTTGACATGATAACATTGCTATTTTTTTCTGCTCATTAGCATTAGTCCATTCAAAACATATAATATATAATAAATTCAATTGACAATGGCATCGAATTCTAATATGCTGTTTACAAGAAGAACAGGGACTAGGATGGCATGGTTTTTGACAAGGATGAGAACAACCTTCAGGCCTAGGTAGTGTACAAGGTTCTTCACAGATCTGACAAGTTTCCCCAGCCTGAATAAATTCAAATAAATTATTTATGCTTTACTATAATTTATAAATCATATATTCACAAAATTGTCAGTTTTAAATAAATGAAAAATAAAAATGGATTAATGACATTTCTAATAGTATCTGGCTTTCCCAACTCTTTTTTCACTCTTGGATTTGGAAGTGAAAAAATAAATTTCCTGGGACCTGGATTTTTTTTCACCTTTAGGTTTTGTATTTGTTTATATTAAAAAAAATATATATATTTTTATTTAACTTTAATTTTTGATAGTGTATTAATAAAAAGAAAAGTAAGGATGTGCATATTATTATTCAAATTACTGTATTACATTATTAACATACATTACATTTGCATTGGAAAACTGGAAAGTATTCCAATCCAACAAAAAATAAAATATTTAATAAGAGGAGTGATCAAAAACTAAGGTTACAAGGATGATATTTCTGGAGTTTTGTCTGTTATAGAGAAATTAGTAGTGTGCGGTAATTCTAATATATGTGATCGGCAACTGTGCAGAGTTTCAGCTGCCCACCACCTACAGCGCTAGTTGTAGGTTAACACAAATGGCGGCTCGTTTGGAAAATTGGTTTCGCAAAGAAATCCGCTCAGTTATTCGATTTCTGTGGGCGAAACACGTAACTGCGGCTGAAATTTACCAGCAGCTGGTAGAGGTTTACTGAGAGACTGTAATGTCTCGTCAGCATGTCGCAGAATGGTGTTAAAAGTTTGTGGCCGGTAGAGAAAAGGTCATCAACGAGGATCGCATTGGTCGACCCAGCACGGCATCAACAGATTTGAACACATCTCGCATGGAGGAGCTGATTCAAGACAAACAGGAGGATCACGTTACGGCATATGATGATAGAATTGGAATGTCATTCGGAAGCGTTTGTCACATTGTTCACGATATTCTGCAGTACCGGAAAGTTTGTTCCCAATGGGTTTCACAAAATCTGTCCAACCAATACAAGGAGAAGCGCATGGGGGCAAGTCTGCAACTTTTGCAACAGTTCTCCATGGAAGGGAAGTTTTCTTCACCGCATTGTCACAGGTGACGAAACATGGCTCTACCACTATACCCCCAGCAGTAAGCGGTCATCAATGAAGTGGAAATACACCTCCTCTCCAAAGACAAAGAAGTTTAAGATGACGCCATCTGCCGGGAAGGTGATGGCCACAGTGTTCTGAGACAGCACAGGTCTCATATTTATGGAATTTTTGGAAAGAGAGCACACAGTGACCAATACTGTGAGACCTTGACATGATTGCATGAAGCAATCAGGAGGAAACGGCCAGGACTTCTCACCGAGGGCATCATCTTTCTTCATGACAACACACGATTTCATACAGCCCAGAAGACCACCACGCTGTTGAAGCAGTTTTGCTGGGACATCATGAAACACCCTCCCTACAGCCCAGACCTCACCAAGTGACTTTCACCTCTTTTCTCACTTGAAGGAGCACCTAGGAGACCGATGATTCACTTGCGACAATGTGGCTGAACACACAAGGACAGGATTTTTTACCAGGAGGGAATGTTCAAACTCATCCCATGAAGCGATATGGAGACTATGTCGAAAAATAACCTAATGTATGGACTATCAGTTGGCTGTATTGGTTGTATGAAATAAAATGTACACATTTCACTGCAGGCTTTGTAACCTTACTTTTTGATCACCCCTTGTATTTAAGAAGCAATATGATGAACATATTTAAGAAGCAATATAATTGACTTGTGATTAGACTTTATATAAATTTATATTGATTTCATTAAAATTTATTGATTTTAGCCAATTTTTCTATTAAAATAATACAATATAGAAGAAATTGGTAACTTTTGAATATTAATTTTATATAACTTCAACAACAGATTTTTATTAAAAAATCTATTGATGAAGTTTTGTAAGAATGTGGTTTGAGGCTGAAAACTGGTGAAAAGTATATGTTTAGGTCCAAATCTTTCAAAAAATTTAACATATTAGTATGAAATTTTTGGAATACAATATTCTGTCAATTTTAGCAATTTCAACATATTTTAAATTTTATATGTATATTAATAATTTTGGAATATTTTATAAAAATTTATAATATAGTATTTTTTTTAATTAATATTTTTGATCCCTTATAATTTTACTAAGGTTTATTAAATGATGATGATATAAAACTACACTGAGGGTTCTAAATCTGATGCAAATTTTTCTGTTTCATCAATGCCATTTGATGAAAATATGATAATGCAAAAATTTTTTAATTTTATATTTATTAATTAATGTTCATTATTCATTATTACATGGAAGTTATTTTGGACAACTCTAGCTTTAATACCAATCAAATTATATGGTTGCTTAGTTATTCTAATTTTCAATTCAAATTAAATATTGATCTACTCCTTTTCTTTAGTTGCTTTTAAGATGAAAACACTATCAAATGGCAAGGGAAAATAACATTTATCCATGGTCAATAAAAAAAAACTGAACCCAAGAGAAATAAGCAAAATTCCTAAAATTCAGTATTTATAAATTTTGTGGAATTTATAAATTTTCCCAGGAAATCCCAGAAGCCAGACACTAATTTCTAATGAATAAAATAAAAATTTAATATAAATTATTATTATTCTTAAAACTTCTTAGGAAATAAAAAAAAATATATTATTATTAAAACTATTGCTATAGTATTGTTGGCCATCAAATAAAATAAAATAAAACTTCAAAAATTTAGTTCAATTCACAAGTCAATGGGAATTCTTAGATATTTTTCATCATCATCATCTCAGCAAAAAGTGAAGAATCTATCATATCTAAATAACTAATTATAACATTTTTGGTCTTAAAAATGCATTATAATTTTTTCATATTTAAATTTATGGTAATTTGACTTAAATTTACAAGAATTTGATTTATGAGAATTTTTCAAAATATATTTCACACTTGGTATTTGGATAAGCGTGTTTATGAAAATAAATAGGTGTATAATAAATAATGACTGTACTTGCATATAAATATTTAAGAAGCTGATTCTGATGGAGCTCTTCTAATAAAGAGTTGACTTCTTTCTTCAAAATATTTTCCAGAATAAGATTTTGAAAATATAGTAAAGATTTGCTGGATCAATCATGTGATATTCCTGTTGCATCTTCACACAGCTGTGTGACCTACCATATTTATTCTTAAGATAGATCATCTTATTCTTATTCCCTCAGATAGTTTGCTACTGTCTTTCAGGCAGAAATTTATGCTATTTCTGCAAGTATTAAAATCAATCTTGATAGGAGATATGTTAACAAACACATTTATATCCTATCAGATAGTCAAGCTACATTAAAAAAACTTGATAGCTCCCACTTTATTTCTAAGCTAATATGGAATTATCATCATCTCATTGAGGAGTTGGCTATCAGGAACAAGGTATAACTTGTTTGGGTGCTGGGGCACAAAAGGTCAATATTGAGGACAATGAGGTTGCTGATGGACTAGTCAGGGAAGGGGCTTCTCATCCCTTTATTGGGCGTGAACCTGTCCTGGGCATCAGATTTGATTCATTTGGGCAGGTGGTCAGGGACTGGTTGGCATTTCAGCACCTCATTCACTGGAAGTCTACTCCTGGATTTAGGCAAGCAAAAGCTCTTATTTTAGATCCTTCTGTACAGAGAATTAAAGAGTTGCTTGCATTGCATAAAATGAAAGTAGGATTATCACAGGACTCTTTACAGGTCACTATCATCTTAGAAGACATCTTCACTTAATTGGGATTGTTAATAGTTCCAATTGTAGAAGATGTCAGGTTGGAGATAAAACTCCTCTTCACATTTTGTTTGAATGTGTTGCCCTTTCAGAGCTAAGGTATGATCTTCTTGGATTGCATTTTCCAGCACGAGAAGATTTTTTTATAGTCCCATTGAAGAAGATACTGTCTTTCGTGATTATGGGATGATCTGTTTGGGGTGCACAATAGGCCATTGGTGGTCATAGTGTTAGGATTGTGTAAAGCCCCCCTTTTCTACAATCTATAAAGACGAGATCATTATCTTATTAATTCTTTCTATGTTTTGTTAAAAACATGTAGAAACATGTAGATATGTATGACTGAACATAATTTTTATATACAATAAGTATTTTAATATCAGATATTGTTTTCTTTGTGCTATTAGTGCATACTGTGGTAGTGATAGGAAATACATCATATTAATTCCTAAAATATATCCAATTGTTCTCAATTCTATTATAAAATTAAATGGATATAGACAAATTTTTATATTTAAATATATCCAAAAATATTAATTTATTGGGAACTTCACAAATAAGATTGAAAATGTGTAGAATGATCTTTTTTCAGCAAATAAACATTGTATATATCATCAATTAATATTAAATGAAAATGTATCATTTAAAAAATATGGGATGCTTATTTTACAGCTGATTTCCAGTATCATATTTATGTTCCAAGAGATTATATGCTTGTTGATCAGCTTTTCACTCCTGTCAATTGTAAAAAAATTTCCATTACTCTACTTGTTTTGGTTCTGATTTTTTTTAATCATTTAAATTTTAAGTATTTTTTATATCAAAATATGGAAATAATGGAATCTTTAATATTTCTTGTCAAACATTTCAATAAAATCTTGCAAAATGAAAATCTTACAAATAAATATAATTAATTCATAATCATTCTTACATTCGCATATCGGACCAGTAGCAAAATTAGTTAGATAAGATGACATCATTAACCAGAATAGCTCTTCTGGGGGACAGGTTCCAATTCCGTATCACATGATTGCGAATGATGGAGACGAAGAAACATGGGAAGTAAGTTAACTTTTAAACTAAAATATAATACATTAGATTATAAGAAAATAATGCTAAATAATAGGTGCATAACAAAATAAAAATAGGACAGGTCAAAGTTAACTTCCTCACAAATTGTTCATGTAACAAAGATTTATTCTTAAGAAAATCATTAGCAATAATACAAAGAAAGAAATGGGCACACTCAGTTGATCATTAATAACTACAGCAGATTTCTAAGTCATGGCAATGTAGCTAAAATTACAATATGTAATTATTAATATGTCAATTCTGTATGAATAGTATACGATTCTTGTTAAATTAATCTTTAATGTAAAAAATCTTTAATTATTTGCTGATTTAATGTATTATAGTATTTATTATCTGCCATTAACTAAAATTTAATAGCATGTCTTTCTTTTACATTGCAAGCCAATGTATGTATGTAATTTAATGTACAATTGACTATATTTAAACTTTTGTATTCCGAGAATAGAAAACTGAAGAGGATCTCTTGGAAGACTGATGATTAATTTTAAATATTTATTCTTATTTTTTTAGACTTAACTGCAATAAGTGCTTTATTTTTAAGTATTTAGTTCATAATTTAATAGTTTTTGGGATAAACTAATGTAGCTATTCTATTGATTACAAATGTTCTTGAAAATTGGCAGTTTTTTCAGATTCTTTGTGAACAAATAGGAATTTAATAATTAGAATTTTTAGAAATGTGCAAAAACATGCATTTTCAAGTTAATTTGAGTAAAAGTTGAACTTTAAATATAAAATTGAAACTCAACAATTCAAGTTTACTGTAATGATATTTTTAATGTTGAATTTATCAAAATAGCTCTTTCACAATATAAGAAAAAAGTCACCAGTATTTAAGTCTGTATCTATATTTTTATATAAAATTTACTAATAAATTTATGCTTTTCATGATTTTAAGTTATCACTAACAATATAGCATTTTAATGATAAGTATTGAACAGGTAAATTCAATATTTATCACAATCATAAGTAAAATAACTTGAAATACCTTTTTAATACAAAAATATTTTAAATTTTTATTAAATATAACAAAAACAAAATAATAAAATAATATAACAGCAAACTCCATTAAGTACAACTAGTGAAATGATCTTTAACCACAGACAAAATTGCTGAAAATAAAGTTTTATTCCTCTTCAGTGCCAAAGAGCCGTATCCAAAAAACCAGTCATCAGGTGTATATACGATTCCAATATATAATAAAACTATGAAACAACAAGAAGAATATATTGAGTAACAACGAGGAATCTCTATCAAAGGATCGGCGAACATAAAAACGATATTATGAATGCCCATTTATCCACAGACAAAATGAAATTTCCTAACAAGAGTGATTTTAATGCGTCAGATTATAAAGTGACAAATTATAGAAAGTGCCAGATTACATAGATTATATTGCAGTTCAAAATTTTGTAAGCAAAGTTGAATTTTATTTTGAAATTCAACTTGATTTGAGTTTAGATCAGTTTGCACATTTCTAGTATTTTTACAACAGCTTTTTTATATTATTTATTGATATTTTCTTATTTATTTTCAGGAGGTTGCTTGGCATAATCACTAAGAAAGATGTTTTGCGTCACATAAAACAATTAGCTAATCAAGATCCAGAATCTGTGCTATTTAATTGAACTATTCAATATCATATTGATAACTGGATACATCTCAAAGCAGTTATTTTCATGTTGAACTATAAAAGATCATAGTTGCATATATACCATACAAGAAATGGATTTTGTGATTATGATGAATATGTCCAGAACTTAATCGTGATTGCATTTGTGATCTCTTATTAACCCTTTCACTATCTTTGCATTTTTACTAGCATTTTAAAATATTTTTTGTAATTCTACAATTTGAATACTACTTAAGTTGAAATGAAAAATATCAACATATGATTAATATGATATGATTGATTAAAATGATAATTTGCCATAAAATTGAAATTACACAAAATAGTGAAATATTTACAAAATTCAGTTCAGTATAATTTAATTATGAAATAATTTATATCAAAAATGTATGCGTAATAAGTGGAGTGATTTTTAAATATACTGTACAGTATATATTATACAAAGATATATACAAATTGAGAGAATATATGTATATATACAACTTCAGAAATTAAGAGTACAATATTGTAAATTCTGTAATGCTTAAAAGCTTATGTTACAACTTCCAGAAGCATTATTAATGTGAAAAGAAAATCCATATGGGTGAAGGGGTTAATAGATGTTAGTTTTGTGTCTAATACATTGAATTAATATGTACCAAATTGGTAAACTTATCTAGTCAGAAAATTTCTGATCCATATTAAATTAAGCAGAAGATAAGTAATGGAGAAAAAATCAAATTATCACATAATTTACATATTCCATTATGTTGTAGATGAATTAATTTCTGAAATTTTAATTTTTTTAAACAATTTGAAATTCATTATTAGCTGTATATTTATCCTTCATATATTTTTTTGCCCTTCAAATATTTTTATGTAAATATTTACCCTCCACATATTTTTGTTTTTTTAAGGATATTTATATAATACACCCAAAAATAGATTTTTACAGATATCAAGTTAAATAATAATATAATAATTTATATTTAATAAATTCTTGAAATTTCTTTATCATAATAAATTACCTCAAACGAACTTTTAGGATTTTCTACTGCATGACATTCTTGTAAACAAGTGTGATTGCTACAAGCTAATAAACGTCCACATTTTCTACCACAGGACCAAGGACGAACTTCAGAACATGGAAAATTTAAAGTCTACAAAATAAGATAGTTTTAAATAAATTTCCTTCATAATAAAATAAAAACAATCATTTTTAGCAAATTAAATTTGTAATGTATTAAATAATAAATACACTTCATTTGGAATCAATGATTTAAATTTTTGATTCTCATATAATAATTCATCCTACTATTACTATACTTGAAATCAATTAAAGCACTAAACGTAGGAGATGAAAAAACAATTTATTTGGAGAATGTTTTCGGCTATTTGATAGCCATCATCAGCCAAACGTATATTATGTTTTGTTCTATTATATATGTTTGACTGATGATGGCTATCAAATAACCAAAAACATTCTCCAAATAAATTATTTTTTCATCTCCTACATTCAGTGCTTCAATTGATTTCAAGTTTTTGATTCTATTTTCTATATAATATAATAAGAAAATAATTTCATAAAATGAATTATATTCAAAAAATAATTTTAACTTAAAATATAATAATTGATTGTATGCACTCCAAGATATTCATATATAATATAGGTCTACCTAAAGTAAGAATGGCCTAAGATATGAGAAAATTGAGATGTCAAAAAAATTCCTTGAAAGTACTCTGCTAAACTTCTTAGATTTCAGTATGAAGAAAAAGCACAACTGCAGGTTTTTAACTTACTTTTACTGCCAGTAAAAATATTTTTGGTTCAAACACAAACTCTCTTCAGTCACATTAGACGTTAATAATAGAATATCAAACAAATTTAAAACTTAAACATTTAAATATTACATTCTATTAAATTCTATTCATGCAATTTTAAACACAATATAAAGATCAAATCCATTTATATTTAAAATGAAAATATTCACATCATCTTAATAATTATTACGAAGAAAAAAAATGAAAAATAATATTAAATATAACTCTTAAGAAGATTTAAAAATTTAATATATACAGTGGCAGTAGTGACTTCAAAACGTATTTATTTCAAAAGAACGAAGTACTTTCAGTCTATTATTGGTATATATAATGAGGACATGTGTCCAAAAGAACCAATAAAAAATACCAACTAAAAAAAAAAATACTGCAATTTTATTATTTATACTGACCAAAAAACAAAATTATACTGACCAAATGTAATTAGATACTGACATTTAATTATTTATACTGATCAAAATATCCGCATATATACTGACCATTTATTTTACAAAATACTGACCAAAAATGTTAAAAAATACTGACCAAATAAATTTTCCTCTAAAAATTATACATATGTGTTTTTCATATTTATCATTCATGAAATTATTAAGATTCCAAATACGCTGCTCCATACTTTAACAAATATCGAAAACGAGCGCAAAGAGCAGGATTATCCTGCTCTTTGCACTCACTTTTGATATTTATTCATAAAATTATATTTTATATGATGATAAAACATTTAAAATTTTTACAATTGTAAATTACATGCAAATTCTTAAAACTGTTAAATAAACAATTATATTTGTCTAATTATTATTTATTTCAATAATAAAATAGAATATAATAAACACTACTTTTGTAATTAAAATGATTTTCTATTCCAATATAATAATAATAATAATAAACTCAACACACAAGATGTACTATGACAGAACAATCCTAACAGACAAAACTGTACACCAGGGGTGGCAACCTTTTTTTGTAGGGGGCCATATAGAAAAATTTATGGTGGGCCACAGGCCAAAACAAAAACAATTGATAATAATAGTATTTATTTAAAAAAGAGAAGGTACAGATATGTAAGTATACATAGTGTTGATATCAGATAGAATAAAATAATGTGGCCTGTTAGCCAGAGGTTGCCCATTCCTACTGTACACCATTGTATTACGACAGAACAAACCTAACAGACAAAACCATATACCACAACCAATTATGACAGAACAATCATAACAGACAAAACCATACATCGCAATAGACGCGCACTCTCCATAGACAAGCAAAACAAAGTTACCTACATTATAGACATCTCAATACCTGGCACACACATCATCCAGGATGCATTCACCCAAAAAATTAAAATACACAGAACTCTCACAAGAAATTAAGCGTCTCTGGGGAATGCAGAAGGTAGTTATAGTACCCATCATTCTCTCCTCTACAGGAATACACAGAACTCTCTCAAGAAATTAAGCGTCTCTGGGGAATGCAAAAAAATACCAGATACACATAACATCCAGGATGCATTCACCCAAAAAATTAGCACATGAGAACTCTCACAAGAAATTAAGCATCTCTGGGGAATGCAAAAGGTAGTCCACAAGAAATTAAGCATCTTTGGGGAATGCAAAAGGTAGTCACAGTACACATCATTATTTTCTCAACAGGAATAATCCTTCACACCATACACAAAAGCCTCAAAACACCAGATCTATATCCCAAGACATACATAACACTTCAAAACTTCACTACTGAATTACATGCAACATAGTAAGAAAGTTTCTCAGCACTGACACAGACAGTTAACTCACAGTTAAACATCACAAGTAGCTAAGTCTTGACTCGTGTCTATCATAGCACTTTGCCCCGGAGATACTCTGTGCCCATATTGATGTACTATAACAATAATAATATTCACAATAAAAACCACTCTATTGTAAAAGATTTAATTGTTATAATTCACTATCTGAGTTTATTTTTAAAAAATCACAACACCATAAGTATAATAATAAAAAATAAGTCTGTAAAAGTATAATATTAAAAATTTTATTTATAGCAAATATATGAAATCTTACATTTAATCACCATGTCATATATATAATTTTTTAATTAAAATTAAAAAGTATTATTTTACTTAATTTTATTTAATCCTTTAAATATATCTAGAAGTATTAATTTTCTTTATTTCAACATTGCATAAATACAATTTATATGATGATGATTAAATTTATTTGTTTTTTGTTTAAGGAAGCAAAAGATACAAAAGTTATAGAATGTAAAGTATTTTCTAGTTACAAACATTTCACTGGGATTGCTGTCTTTACTGGTTCTTATCGAATATTTTATATAAATAATACTAAAGATCCAAGAATAAAATTACTCCCAGAAATACCAGGTAAATTAAAACTTTTCAAATAGTCATTTCTTGTTATATATATACTTATTGAATGAAAAATTATATATATATAAGCAATCTAAGTGAAAGATTTAGAAACGAATTTTCTTATTAAATTATTTACTGTTTGATTACTAAAACGAAGTTCTGAAATTTAATTTAATTTCGTTTAAGTAATACAATACAGTTCAAGGCAATTAAGTTAAATTATGCAATATATTCTAAGCATTCTAGTCTATTATAATAGAGTTGTCTTGTATGAGTAATTTACCGAGAATATTGCAGTTGAAATTTATATAGACCATTGTGAAACAGCATATTGTGGGCTATAAATACGACGTATGAGCAACATATGTTATACAATATATAAGTTCAAATTTACTGCCCATAGATTGTAACCTATAATATTTGATCAAGGCTAAACAAACACAACATTCTACTTATGGACTCATATGAATTTTAATCACGTTTTTAATTATTTCCATGCATTCTAAAATTTATGTTCTTTGATAATTTAAACATAACAGAAGTTATAAAAACGTTATGATTAATTTAAACTGTTTTTTCTGTTTTGCGATTTATATTTGATAATTTAAACATAACAGAAGTTATAAAAACGTTATGATTAATTTAAACTGTTTTTTTCTGTTTTGCGATTTATATTAGGCCTATACGCTTAAACCAATTTAAAAAACAAAACTTCGATAGTTTACGTTACTTCAAGTCGTAAATGTCAGGTCTTTATCATTATAAACCTGTTTCATAACAGTAGATGTTATATTAATATAAAGCATGTTAATGAGATTAATATGCGTACGTAATAGTTTAATTTACAGTTGTATAATATGGTTTTTATCATTAAATATGCTTGCTTTATCGTAATTAGGATAGGTTTAGCTATAGTATTCGCATGATACTATTTCAGCTGGAAGTTATTAGGATGCCAACAACGAATGAATTTGACGTTAATGTTTTAAATTGTCAATTAGTAAACAACACATAGTCAACACTCCGCTTGTCATTTATTCGCATGCCATTGCTAGAAACACACTTAATAGCCCCATTAAAACAGCTATTGCTAGCCATGAAATTTTAATTATCCAACCTTCGACTACTCACAAATGAATCGTCAGTAACTAGAGTCATTCGTAGAAACTTTTCTATTTTTCATTACATCACATTTTTTGATATGTTTTCTTTAACAATAATGATTGTGTTTTAATTCTAAGACATATGCTTGTTATGATTTCTATAATTCACCTCAATATTATCTAATCCAATAAATCCTGTAATGTGTATAAAATAAACTTGTTCTATGTTAATAACTTAATTTTTAAACAGTTTAAATTGGATAAAAATCCTTAAAATTTGGTAAAAACTTTGAATTCAAAGATTAAAAAATATTTTATATCTACTTCCGAATTTTAATCATAATTCAAAGTGCAAGCTTAGTTTAAAGCCAAGTTTTCATTATTAGCATTCTTATTAATGAAAAAATTATCAGAAAACAAAAATTTTTATTTTTATTTTCTTATAAATGTAACTCTTAATATCAAACTGTATAAAATTTATAAACTTTTTAAATTAATAAATGAATAATATAAAGCAATATCGATTCAAACAGACCTAAACTCATTCTGGAGTTTAAAACCGAAAATTTAGTTAGATGTTTATAATGTAATAACGTAAGTTTAACAAAATCCGATGAAAAATGATAGTTTAGAAATTTTCTAAGAAGTATATCACGCTTAGATGTATTATTAAGTATATTTTTATATGCTATTGTTTTCGTAAATATTCTCCAGAAGCGTGATGAAATTTGGCATTTTAAACACTGATTAATTCAATCAATGATTTAAACACCATTCCTTCTCCAGATATTCCCTTGTATGAAACGTGGCAGACTAATATACGGTGTCCGGCACCGCGTATAATTATGGGACGGTTTTGGCGGCTCATAAACCATTTCCTTCCATTAAACTTCGGCAGTTCCGCTAATGAAACGTTCCAGACATGATAGAGAGCTGTAATTATAAGAAACCGTAGACAGCGTTAAGGTCTACTTCAAGGCACCCCGAAATTCCTGAAAAATTTTCGGTGGTAATAGAGGTCATTGAATTTTCTTATTTGAAGTCCCAACTGGATTAAACTGAGTTAAGATAACACTCATATTTTAAGATAATACTCGTTAATGCTTATTCTTAAGTTCACCGAGTAAATCACACATAAATGAAGATATAAATGTTGAATATCTTACCAAAAGTTAAGTTAGAATAAAATTTAAGTAGATTATATAATTGTATTCTTAATATTAATCATGATAAGTACGCTTAATTTTAATAATTAAAGTTTCTGTTTAGTATAATGTAGGTCTAGGCTACTCTTGTATAATTTCTGAATTCTTAATTATTTAAGTAGTTTAAACTTTATTATTACATATTTACGATGTTTTAACTATAGTTAATGTTGGAATGATATTTCAATGTAATTTAGTAAATTTTGTATAAAATGTAAGAGACAATGTTTTAAACTTAAGGAAATATTCATGAATAAATAATATTTGTATATTTAACTGCCTAAAATTAATTTTCCTTTAAACGAAATATTGAGAAATTACATTATTTTAAAACTATTTAATTTAAAATATAAATAAATTAATTAAAATGGTTTCAAATTGTTAATAAATTTACTTACACTAATTAATTATGAACCAACTTTATGAATTTATGATTTTGAAAGAATAATTTACATTATATCAATAACCTTATTTTTATATAAATTTTTATCTTATTTAAATTATTTTGAATTAATAGTTATGCAGCATATTAATATTTAATATAAAGCATATAAATTTTTGGTTTTAGATTTTTTTCTATATATTTTGTGGAAAATCAAACTATTTATGGGATTCCTTCCTCCTTCTGTTTTGATAACATGAAGTATTCAGTTCATCTATTTAAAAGAAAACTTATTTGGTTAAAATGTAAGTAATTAATTTTGTTAAATAATTAAATCTTTGAAAATATTTAGAAAATGAATAAATCTAAATTTATTTAGATTAATTTATATTTTTCGAAATTTTTTATTATTATTACGATAAGCATTGATTATGTAAATTAAAATTTAATTATTACTATGCCTAGGAATTTATAAAATAATATTAATTTATCGCATGTATAACAATTTATAATTTTATTTATTATAAATGATTTTTCATTATTTGCATTAATTTAATGTTTTCGAGATTAAGTTTACATTATTTACTCTTAATTCGAATGGTATATTTATTAATGAAGTTGGATTTGGTTATGAACTTCAAAAATAATTTTTGTCTTTTCTTCGGATTTTTGCTAGGCTTTTGTATTCATGTCAGAGATAATATGCCTTAAATTTACATGACTTCAGATTTTTTAAAGAAACCTGCAAAATCAACTCGCTTCTAACAGTTTTTTTTTCTTTCAATTGGATCTTCAAAACGAATCGATATAAACTTCGGTTTACAAATATCCTCTCGAATAAAATTCCACGTTCGTTATAAAACAGAAAAACATCACTAATATTAAATATCAGTTTTTAACTTATTTCTTAACTAACATGTTTTAGTGAAGAGTAAAAGCGGTTGTTTGTTATTTCTGCAATGTTTGAATTTAAATACCATTTCTATAATAGAATCCGAGTGAAGTAATTTCCATACCGGAAGGAACGACCACGCTATTAAAAGTCGTTTTCGATCCACTATCAGGAATAGCGTCTTCAATTCCTTATCTTCGCTGTCTAGGCAAACTGCCACTCTCTCCACTTTGATAGCCGCTGCAGTAGTTTGCATGTCGTCTTTATACCCTTTCTCCTTTCACCAGGCTCGCAATATTACGACGTCGTCAGAGACTCTGTCCTATCCATGCCATCATCTAACGTTACCCTGTTATGGTGATGGCTGACAACTCTAGAACGTTACTCATACGTCCGGAAGGACAACTATACGACTTTTCCTGTTTTCTTTTGCTTACTTACGTACTCATTTCATGTTTGGTAGCCATCGGCACTTTAGTTTTCATCGAGTGGATTTTTGAGACACTCGTAATTGAAAATATTCACATTGAATGAAATCGTATGTCTTTAGAATAAGAATTCGAAGTCTTATAACAAGACGAGAATCTAAAGGATTGCCCCGAATTTTAATGGTACGTTAAAAACGATAATCGTTAAGTGGCGAATTAGATAGGTAAAGATCGATGTTAAATAAAATAAATAATAAGACAACCGCATCTAAAAAGCGTCTTGATGTTGTTCTCATCTTCTCAAATCTAAGTTTTTAAAATAATTTAATTTAGAAGATTACAGAATCTCATTTAATGTAAACCTAATTGCATAAGGAGAAATTGTAGAATTTTTACCAGAAATGAAGATAAAATCGCTTTTATAACGAGACTGATAAACACGTCATGTTTCGGTCCTCTTTACAAATATAGCTATAACAAATTTAATTTTGTCGTGGTTTCAATGGACAGTTTGTACTGTTCATTCTCGAATTACTGAATAAAAATGTTGGATATTATAATTTAATTGCAGAAAGTGTTTCTATTCAATCTTAAGCAAAGAAAAAATGTTTATTTGCAAATTAACTTATTCTGAAACATTTTTACTAATTTACCAAACAATACTGTCTTTATTTAATTCAATTTACCTTTTATGCCATGAGATTTTCAGAATTTAAGTACCTTTGATTCACTTTTAAGCACAAACATATATTCTTACTCGCATCTGTAAAACACATAGTAATTAAAATAGCAAACTTTTATTTTAAATTTGTAATTTAAAAATTAATTTCAAAAATAAAATGAAAATATTATAAACAAATTATATTGTAAATTTAGAAAATGTTTATAGTTTATAAAACATTTGTCAAAATAAATTATAAAAAACAAAAAGATATCAATATCAAAAGACATTTTCACTGATTGGACTTCTAACTTCTTTAGATTTTCCTTTAAAGCAGAAACTGAAATATAATTTTAAAATATTAGAATTTGGATTAAAAAATTAAATAGTCATAGATTAATTTAATATATTTTATATTAAGCAAATGAATGTTTAATTCCATGGTAATACGCACCTTTATCACGTAAACTGAATACATATTTTTTTATTTGTAAACATAGGCTGCCCCTGCAAAAGCAGTTTTTTCTTTATTCTTCACTGTTATACAGGAAAGTTCCTATGGAAGAAAAACTTTTTAATATATCAGGTATGCATTTTTTATTAAAATTTCATAATTAGTTACAAGTGCACAAAACGTTTTTGAATTATATTCTTATTTATATGATATTCTAAAACACAAATTTCTTTTTATCACTAACATTTTCAAATAGACCTCTTATTATATTTAAAATTGTTATTTTCATAATAGTGCGATAATCATATTAATGAAAAATTCATATCAAATTATTAAAAGTAAATATTAATTATATAAAATCTTATATAGATAATTAATTAAGTAAAAAATTAATTAAATTAACTTGAGATAATTCTTGGAAGCGAATTATGTGATTGTTCATATTTTGATTGCAAATTTAGTTCACTATTAAAAGTTTATAAAAGTTGAAAACTGATTGATAGTTTTGGGGCCCCTAGAATTGCGGGTCCCTAGGACGCGGCCTAGTCAGCCTATTAGTAAATCCGGCCCTGACTAAATAATAGAAAACTTATTTTCAAACATTGTCAGTTCAAAATTAGCATATTTCTAGAAGATAAAGGTTTTTAACTTAAAATTAACTGATATTAAGGTTCAATATTTTCAACAGCACTAACCAGCAGTCAAGAAACAACAAGTTTTATTACTTTAACATAATAACATAACATAACATGACTGCTGGTTAGTGCTGTTGAAAATATTGAACCTTAACATTTGGATTCCAGGCAGTTCTCTAGTAGATAAGCTTTGTTAAAATTAACTGATATTTTCAATCATTAGCCATCTTTCTAAAAGATGACTAATGAGCAAAAATACAGTTAATAATTATTTAAATGCTTGCTTATTATTTGTTATATTATTATGTTTAAATAATAATTATTAAATTATTACTTTAACACAATAATTATTTATTTTCAATATTAGTGAGAAAACAGGAAATTCATTAGGTATATTTCTGTTAACTTTATGCAAATAAAATTCATTCAAAATTGGTGTGGGGTTTTAACCCCATTCTTTTATGATTTATTCAAAAAATTCTAATCATAATGCAGATTGATAAAGTGAATTGAATAAATATTAGATACTTTAAATATATTTCTTTAAGTTTATGCACAAACTTCCTGGAATATGAATTATATAATTATAATAAAATTAAAAATAATAAAAAACTGATATTTTGTAATTTATTCATAAAATATCAAGAATTTATAATTTTGTATATAATAAGAATAATATGCACTATGTTGTTAAAAATACAGCTTAATAAATCAAATTGACAGTTCATATATTTTTATATATATAAATGAATAAAACTAATGATTTATTCAAAATGTTCTCTCTATGAAAAATTAATTGCATAATATGTGTCTTATTAGTTCAATAATGAAGACCACAGTATAAATTTTCAAGTCTAATCTTTAATTAAGTTACTAAGATGTTTGCAATTCATTTTCCTGAAGCTAATTATTTTTAATATTCAAATGAAGAAAATGCAATATTTGAATTACTACAAGGAAATATTGATTAATGATAGAACAACAGAAGAATAATAAAAAATTTTGGAGGGGCTAAAAAAATAAACACTTATTAAAAGAATATTTTATAGTCATATTTATAATTCATCTTATATTTATATTTTGATTATTAGATTCTAACTAATGATTCCATTCTTCTACAATCTAGATTTAAAAAAAGAAAATATTAAATATTTTCAATGATGTTTGGAGGGGACTATAGCCACATTAAATACTTCCATATATCAGCCACTTGTGACAGATGAAAATAATATAAACAAACATCTAATAATGAAATGTTAGCTTTAAGAAACCAATAAAGAAATTTTAATCGTGAAAAATACTTTAAGCATTAGATAATAATAATAATAATAATAATAATAATAATAATAATGATGATAACACTAATACAATAATAATGGCATTTTATATCATTTATAACATACTGTATTCATGCATTCTAAAATAAAATTATAAAAACATTACCATGTACAAATATTATAAAAATAATATTTTATTAAATATAAATAAGCTACATTATCATTTATAGTATTTCTCGAATAATAAGAATAAAGATTTCAGAGAATCAAAACTGTTATGAAATTTATAAAACACTATGTTATTTTTTTCTACTTTTCTAAAATTCTATAATGCTTCAATCTTTCAAAGTAAATAATATTACATCATCAACGATAAAGGTCAATATTGATATCTGATGATATTCAAATAATCACAATAACCTTGTTATATATTGTTCTCATTAAGATACAACATTAATTAAAAAAAACCTTTCCAAATAGAGTACACTATTTTAAAACTACAGTACTATATATACAATATAAGAATACAGTACAATACTTACACTGTCCACAAAATAAACGTTTATTTACATAACTTTAGCTACCTGATTAATTTATTTTGCCTGATTATTATTATTATTATTATTATTAATTAGATTAGCAAAACATTGAAATAGTTATGAAATCAATAAATTGCCGATTTTATTAAAGAAAAATATAATATTTTCATTAAATGAATATTAAATATTGAACTTACGGTTGATCAGGTTGGGCCATACGAACTTTTTTCTCTTTCTCTGATATTTCTTGGGCTTTGTTAACGCTCATTGCCCGTCTGAGCCTTACTCTATCTTCTGAAGAAAATTCTTCTGATGTTGACATTTTCAAAAACAGCTCTACGCCTTAGGGCTTTAGTAAACTCGTTTATGACATGGGAAGGAGGCGGAACGCAGAGGAACTTCCTCTAAAATACACTTAAGTTTTCAAGTAAGCAATCTATATATTTTCCTCTAAATAAATTTTATTTTTAATTTGATTAATTTATATTTTATTATTTGAATTTATTAAAAAGTAAAATTAATAAAATAAAATAAAATTGTGTTTTAATTTCTTCCGTTGTTTTCTAGAACAGATCCAAAATTTTTCCTATTGCAATCATGGGAATCTATCACGACGTCTACCAACGATTTGGCGTCGCCTTTTGATTTTTGCATGATTTTTGCCACGGATTCATGATTTTTGTTCTTACATTCATGTTTTTGCTACTGAGCAGAATCAGCGCAGCTGATATTCAACCCGTACGGTCGTAGTGATTGTAAAAATACTTAAATACTTTCTGTATTAGTTTTAATTAAATTAAGAAGTATAATAAAATCAACTTTAAGAATTTATATCAGCTTGTAAGCGGTTTTATAATATATACCGTAAACTGGGGTGACTTAGGCCCATTAGGGTGGCTTTGGCCCAATTTTGGAAACATGTTTCTGTTTTAAATTTATCACCAATTTTTAAAGATGTAACAAAAAACAATAAAAATATAAATAAACAAATGTTTTTTATGACATCTTTAAAAATTGGTGATAAATTTAAAACAGAAACACGTTTCCAAAATTGGGCCAAAGCCACCCTAATGAGCCTAAGTCACCCCAGTTTACGGTATATATAAAGACAAAGAAAATTTCCAAATTTTCTCCATTTACATTCCTTGCATACACGCGCCCACAAGTATGTTAGCATGTTAGTTATGCCCAAAAGTATGTTAACATACAAAATAGCGCGGTAAAGTTCAGAATTGGGAGGCGGCAAAAATAAGAAACAAACTGAAAATTCTTAGAATAAATTATAGGTCCTATTAAACGCATTTCGGAAAAAGTGATAAGAATTAAGCAGTTAATATGAAGAGAAAATGGTCTATTTAAGCAAATGACGCGCGCAGAAAGAATCAAAAGTAAGTTAACGCCGCACATTATTGCGTTTTTTAGGCGAATTTGTTGCAACACCGAAGCGAAACTGTAGATAGTTTATTGTCAATGTCACAACACTGGATAAAAGATAACAATTACAATGAGCCCAAAACTTTCTGAAATGTCTGAGATATTCGAAAGCAAATAATAAGGTTAAGAGAAGAAGGGAAATCGTTGCGAGAAATAGGAAAAATAATTAACAGAAGTCATGTATTAGTAAAGAAAGTCGTAGACAAGTACGCAACAACAAGGAGAATAAAAATTTTGTACTGTCAGGCCATCCTAGGAATTTAACTGATGCAGATGTGCGCTATGCTACAAGGTGTGTGAAGAAAGAACCACGGACAAGCGCTGTGAAAATAGCCGCAGACCAGTGGCATAGCGTAGGGGGGCAAAGGGGCGCCTGCCCCGGGTGGCACTTTGCTAGGGGCGGCAAAATCCCTATCGTTGAATTAATATTAAGAAGACTAGAGGAGATCCAACTCCGCAAAAACAGTGAAGCTGAAAATGCCCGCAACAATCTTTTGCGCAGTAGCTACCTACGGCGACTACGCAATGTATACGCCCCGCTTCTCTCCATAAAGTGTTGTCTTTTAACAACACGTGCACAACTGCTTGCAGATTTAAAAACAGTTTGGATTAGCAAATTTCGTTCTTTGTTGATGTATATTGCCTTAGATGTGAGATCAGCAAGTGTCACCTTTCCAAATAGAGTACAGTGGTTCCTCGCAATTCGACACTAATCCGTCGCAGAAGTAATGTCGAATTGAGAAACTGTCGAATTGCGGGACAATATTTCCCATATAAGACTATGTAAAATAGATTAATTCGTTATCGGTCCCCATCCTACTCCCCTAACGGGTGAGATGAGAGATATACACTATATTACTTACTTTATTATATATTACTATTGTATAACACACTAAATTACAAAATACACTATTTTATACACCACACTATTGTATACCTAAATTACAAAATACACTATTTTATACACAATACATATTGACTAAATTACAAAATACACTATTTTATACACAACATACAATTTATTAGTAGTATTTATACATTTATTTTATACAACATATTATTTATTAGTTTACAAGTTATTAGGTTAATTACATTAGCCCTTGGATGTTGGAATGAAGTCTTCCAGCAAACATCCTAGCACCCATAATCCTCTCTCTCTGTTGCAAAACGTTGCCACAGTTGTCCTAGGAACGCCATACTCAAGTTACATTTTAATTGTTCTACCTTTCTGCACTTTATCTACAACTTTTTTCTTTGTCTCTTTGCTCAATCGAGTGTTCTTTTCGGAATTATTCCTCTGGTCAGTTCTCTTTGAACCATCCTTACATTTCACTCAAAAAATAATAATAATTACAAATTTTTTATTTTCTGAAAAATGTAGAATTGAAAATTAACACAAACAATACGGGCAAACACCAAAATAGCCCAGAAAGAACTGACAAATAACAAATTACATCATACAATTCCATGCACAGGCATGGGCCAACCCGCGAAATTCAAATGTCGAATTGCGAGGCACCACTGTATAGACAGATATAAGTACCTTGCTTACCTAAATTAAGGAGACACAAGCAGTGGCGCGTTATCCTATGGGCAAAACGGGCCCCCATCAACAAGGGGCCCGAAAGTTCCCAAATCAATATTCTATAAACTTATTTTTGTTGTAAAAAAATCGGAAATTAAATTTATGTTCCATACTGAGGACCCTAGATTGCAGGTGTGACGCAGTAGTTGAATTGGTTAGTTTTTAAATTGTAAAAACTAACCAATTCAATTGGGAAAAGTTCAACTGTAAATGACACTTTAGGTTGGAGAAGAGACGGAAGAATTTTATAACTGTTAAACAAACCATAAACAATGCCTTGAGAGAAGAAACAATGATCAAATTACAAACAGCTGCAAGATTCAAGTTTGAAAATCTGAGGAAAAACAATATTGTAAAATATTCTGTCAATAAGGACCACCTGCAATCCCAGTAGAAGAAAGGAGGTGAAATTAACTTGACCAAATAAGGTCAGAAATGAGTTCAAACCTCTCTCTCTACTGATGTGATTGGGTAAACCAAAAACAAAAATATAAAGGGACAGCCAAACACACACATTCGCCCTCTCTCACTCGCTGAGTACTCTTCATCACTATTATTGTTTCATTTTTGATCCATCCAGAATTATTTTAAAAGAAGAAAGAAGGAAAAGAAGAAACTCTCTTAAAGTATGTTTATAGGTCAGATGCAAAATCTCCCCCTTTTTTATAGGAATTTTTTTTTTAATTTATTAGTTTTGCTTCTTTCATTTTATGTTCTGTAATTGGCGTAGAATAATGGATTTCTGAAAATACATGTTTATAATTTTGATATTTTCCAGGATTCATTATAATTATTGCCATTGGTTTTTTTAGTTTGATTAGTGCGGTTTTGATATATGCAGTGTATTGTGAGGATTTATTAACCGCACTAATCAAGGGATTCCTGTATTAGAATTCAAAACGTGTTTTCGCAATTAAATTTTGTTTTCTAGTTTGTAAGAATTTTAAATTTTGGAGAAAAAAATCTCTTTGCAGCTTAATATTTTCCTCGCTCTAGAAAATTTTATCTTTATAATATTATCATATTTTTGTGAGGGGAGGGGCGGCATATTTGGCATATGCCCCGGGCGGCAGAAACCTACGCTACGCCACTGCCACAGACATATCGCAAACGAATGGAAAAGCTGTAAGTGCTAGCACGGTTCGAAGGGCGTTAAATTCCAGCGGATTTCATGGTCGAATCCCTGGAAGAAGCCACGCATAAACAAAAAAATCGTATTAAGAGATTAGCATTCGTCAAGCTATATGTTAACAAATCACCGGAGTTCTGGGAGAACGTTCTCTTCACCGATGAAAGTAAATTCGAGGTCTTTGGATCAAAAAGAAGACAAAAAATTTGGAGAACGAAATCAGAGTTCGAGCCTAAAAATATTGTAGCCACTGTAAAGCATGGAGGAGGATCAGTCATGGGGGAGTATCGCAGCAGCCGGAAGATTAGCATTAATTGAAACTATCATGAATAGATTTGGATAACTGGATATTTTAAAGTCTAATTTACTATAAAGTGTTTCGGAATTGGGACTATCAGAGTCATAGGTCTTCCAGCAGGATAATGACCCAAAGCATACCACCCGCATTGTAAAGGAATAGCTCCTATACCAGACCCCTCATCAATTGCAGTTACTCCCTCAATCGCCCGATTTAAATCCTATCGAGTACGTATGGCAAATGTTAGATGACATCCCTAGGACCGCTTTTACAAGTAAGGAAAGTTTAAAAACAGCGTTACTGGTGGCATGGCATGCTATCCTGCCAGAAAAAACGCGCAATCTTGTAAGTTCCATGCCAAGACGTCTTAAAGCGGTGATTGTGGCTAAAGGCGGCCCTACGAAGTATTAAAATTTCATTTTTGTAGCATTTAGTAATAAAATATACCTTTTTCTGCTACTGATAACATATTTCCGACTCTTTTTTCATGTGTTTGTAGATTTTGTGTTTTATCTTGCCCATTTCATCAAAGTACTGCTTTTGTTTCAAGCTGCAGCTGTTGTTATCTGTCTTACCTTTCCGTTTATTGTATTTCAGTATTACATTGATTATATTACAACAATGTACTGTACAATATAATATCACAACACAGGTTGCAAAATACTTTGAATAAGTCTTTGACAGTATAATTAATAATATTCGAATATTTATATAATCTTTTCGCGAAAAAATTGACAAAAATGAATGTTCATTATTGCTCATTTTCATTATAGCTGAACATTGTTGTAATCTCTAACGAATTATTTTAAAACAAACAAGAATGAAAAATCGTCATGCCTTATAGTTTTATAAAATATTACAGTATATGGTAATATTTTAAATCACGATATAGTATCATCATTTCATTATATAGTAATTAAATATAACAATTCTATGAAATGATCATAACATAAAAAAAATATTCTGATGAAATTTTTAAATATTTTAAAAACTGAAATGTTTCTAAAATTATTTAGTGTAATTCTAATGTTATAAACAATTATTATACAGATATCCCTCGTTATATGCGATCTCACTTTAGGCGTTTTCGTTATAACGCTATTTTAAAAAGTAAATTAATTTTTTAAAATAAAATTTTCGTTTAAAAATTGTTTCTTGTAGGTAGATGAATTGCTGAGAGACAGAAAATGATTTCAATTCATCCACATTTCTGTAAAGAAATGTGGATGAATTGCTCGAGTCCCACTTAAAGCTTTCACTAATGAAGAGCTTTTGGAAATGGAAAAACAATATGAATGATTTGTTTTCTATTTCCAGAAATCAGAAGCGCTTTGTTGCTTAGCCCATCAAATAACTTACAACAAAACAAATTTTTTAAACATATACAATATAAATAATTTACAATATAAATACAATATAAATTTTTTAAACATATTGAGAGTGCCATCAGAGAATAATTGAAAAAATGATCCTAATGAGACTATAAGCGCCATACTTGCGAGAAATTCAGAAATCTTTGGCTTGCTACAAAGAGCTTTATAGAGAGAGAGGACGAATGCTGTCCATCAGACTTGATTGTTTCATTGAAAAATTGAAGATCATCAGCTTATCATCCCAGGGACTTCAAGAGAGCAAGAAAGTGATGATCCAGACTCATCAGACCCAGTCCGTTTATCATCGGATTGAAGACTGTCAGAAGTACCTGTATGTAGTGTTCTGATGTTTATGACATTGCATTAATTAAATTTATTCATCCAACCATTCATTCATTAAAATTTCTTTTGCTCACATTTTTTATCCTTCTGAAGAAATCCTATCTCTATCTCATCTAAAGAAATGTGGATGAATTGCTCGAGTCCCACTTAAAGCTTTCACTAATGAAGAGCTTTTGGAAATGGAAAAACAATATGAATGATTTGTTTTCTATTTCCAGAAATCAGAAGCGCTTTGTTGCTTAGCCCATCAAATAACTTACAACAAAACAAATTTTTTAAACATATACAATATAAATAATTTACAATATAAATACAATATAAATTTTTTAAACATATTGAGAGTGCCATCAGAGAATAATTGAAAAAAAATCATCATTTTTTATTATAATTGATTTATAACTCTGTTTTTATTTTTATTTATAAATGAATGTTAACCAATGATGTTAACATATGATTAAATTCAGAGAAATGTATTTAGTAAAATCTTTTCATCAATATTTAAAAAATTTTATCATGAAAATTATCATCAACAAAATTAAAAATGAATCGAATTGGTTAATAAATATATGACGAAATATTGCAAGCTGCTATTTTGGAATACAATACAATGTTTGGAAAATAATAATTATCTATTCTCTATTCAGAAAATTATATTTAATCACTTATTATAATTCTACAATAAAAATAAATATAAAATTCACCTAATTTCCTCTTTTTTTTGAGAGATATATAAAAATTTATGAATGTTTATTAACATTAAATATTTTATAAATGTTAGTAACTAATAAGGAATAAATTGATACTTTTGTGTAATAGACTATTTTTTTTTTAATTAAAACAATTATTTTCTATGTTGTATTTCAATGTTAGTAAATTAAAATTTGAATAAAATTAAATAATATCTTTTTTTTCTTTAACAGCATTTTACGTTTTACAGAATATTTTTATTGCTAAATGTTAGAATGTAAGTTGGATTTACTTTAAAATTAAAATTACCATAGATATTAGTTTATAAATTGCGGAATTTTTTCCGAAAAAAATTTTTGAATAAGGAGGTCGGATTTATACAATCTTCGAATTTTTTAAGATTCATCGGTTCAATCGCGACGCGTTTCCATTGAGCCTTCGCGCAATCTTGATATTTGTTTCTAAAAAAAATCATCATCTTACCGATTAGTTAAATTTTTTTTTTATTAAAAATGCGCGAATATGTATGACTGTACATAATATTTTTAGGTATTTAAATATCGGATACTGATTAAATATGATCGATCGAAAATACATAAATAGAACTTCGTTTCTCGCTTTGTGCTATAAAGTGGTTCAACTTTTTACAATTACAAGAACTTTCATAGCATGGTTTTAATGGCAGCATGTGATGCAAATTATAACTTTACTTGGGTCGATATTGGGGCTGCAGGCCGAGAAAGTGATGGAGGTGTATTTTCAAATTCAGATTTTGGTAAATATCTAGAATTGTCATCATTAAATTTGCCACATCCATAACCACTTAATGGAACTAATATTGCCGTACCTTTCTGTTTCGTTGGAGATGAGGCTTTTCCCCTTTTGCCAAATTTGATGCGACCTTATCCAGGGAAATCACTTCCCCTCCATCATCAGGTATTTAACTATCGCCTGTCTCGTGCATGGAGAACAATTGAAAATACTTTTGGCATCTTGGCATAAAAATGGTGTATATACACTGACGGAAAAAAAATCCCAACACCAAGAAAGACTTGTGTTAGATAAACAAAATTTGTTAGGCGTGTTTATACATCTGAAAGATGACATCGATTCAAATTTCGCGCTTTGCGCATAAGTGTGGCGCTAGTAGCTCCACTCGGAATTTGCAAATCAGGTTTGCTTTAAATGCATGCTGTAAAGTTTGTGAGCGTTATTTATCCTTGAAATTTGACGTATTGAGCTGATGTTAGCCAAGAATGCCTTTAAGAAGACGTAGAAGCCACTATCAACAGCTCACCGAGTTTGAACGAGGTCGTGTAATAGGGCTACGAGAAGGTGGATTTTCTTTCCGCAATATTGCAGAAAGACTTGGCCGGAATGTATCCACTGTGCATGATTGTTGGGAGCAGTGGTCAAATGAAGGTACTGCTTCAAGAAGACCGGGTTCCGGGCGGCCACGTGGAACTACTGAGAGGGAAGACCGCCGTATTCGGCGTATGGCTGTGGCACATCGTACTGCATCTGCGACAGAAATTCGAGCTGCAGTTGGTACCACAGTGACACAACGAACTGTTAGAAATCGGTTACTTGAAGGACAGCTCCGAGCTAGGCGCCCTGTAGCGTGCATTCCACTGACTCCAAGCCATTGCCGTTTGCGACTCCAGTGGTGTCAAACCAGAGCTCATTGGAGGACGGAGTGGAGATCTGTTGTGTTTTCTGATGAAAGCAGGTTCTGCCTTTGTGCCAGTGATAGCCGTGTGTTGGTCAGAAGGAGGCCAGGGGAACGCCTGCAACCAAACTGTCTACGGCCTAGACACACTGGACCTACACCTGGAGTCATGGTCTGGGGAGCAATTTCCTATGACAGCAGGAGCACTCTTGTGGTTATCCCAAACACACTGACTGCAAATTTGTACGTCAGTCTGGTAATTCAATCTGTAGTTCTGCCATTCATGAACAGCATTCAAGGGGGAATTTTCCAACAGGATAACGCTCGCCCTCATACCGCTGTTGTAACGCAACGTGCTCTACAGAGTGTCGACATGTTACCTTGGCCTGCGAGATCACCAGATCTGTCTCCAATTGAGCACGTATGGGATATCATTGGACGACAACTCCAGCATCATCCACAGCCAGCACAGACCGTCCCAGTATTGACAGAACAAGTACAACAAGCATGGAACTCCATACCACAAAGTGACATTCGGCACCTGTATGACACAATGCATGCACGTTTGCAGGCTTGCATTCAAAATTCTGGAGGTTACACCGGCTATTAATGCAACAGCATTTCACATTTGAAATGCATTTTCTTGAGCTTAAATTAACCTGTGATCTTGAAAATTTAATCAATTAAACATGTTAACTACACAAATGCATTGTCCAAATTTCATTACTCTACAATAATTTTTTCTTGGTGTTGGGATTTTTTTTTCCGTCAGTGTATAAGAAGAGAATAACTGCTGACATTTCTACAATACGTCTTATAATTATGGCAACTGTGACTTTACATAATTATCTAAAAACTGTAGATAAAGAAGAACGAGAATCAAATGCTTTATATTGTCCAGTTGAATACATAGATAAGGAGGATAATGATGGTAATATAATTTTAGGGACATGGAGAAATAATATCACACAAGATGATGCTTTGCAGCCTATTCAAAGATTTAGAAAAAATACTTACACAAATTTGGCAAAAAGAATCAGAGAGACATTTACAGACTACTTTTGTTCCTCTTCAGGTGAAATTAATAATCAATACAAACTTGTTCAAGATGGTAGTTCTCCAGCTTTTTAATAAATCTTAGTAAATTTTTTTGTATAATTGTTACCCTCATGAATTCATCAAAATAATTATAACTTTAAAATGCTATTGCTATCTTTTTATACACAACCCTTAAATATCTCAAAGAGAAAATGGACTTTATAACTTTTTATTATCATATTAAAAGGAGTTATTATATAGTGTATACTGTATATACTAACTTATTTTATTAATATATAATATTCATTTAGTTAAAAGAATAATAAGAGTAGACAGGTGTATTAACGAATTACAAAACTAGATAAATGTTGTGGTTACCAAGTTATTTCAGTTTCATTTTAAAATAGTATTTATGAAATAAGAACTATTATTATAATATTATCCATTAACAGCCAAAGTATCAAGTTAAACAATTTGTTTTAGTATTGCTAAATTTTAATCTACAAATTTTTTGAGGAAATAGATGAAAAAGAGATGCTGAAGGAATGAATCTGTGTAAATGTATTTTAATAATTTTCCTGAAAATTTATGAATTATTCAAAATTAGGGTATAAACAATTTAATATGTGAAAATGTTATTCAAAACTAAGATAATCATGTTATTGCTTAAAGATAAATTTTATATCTTATAAACAAAATTTTTAAATACTTATTTACACAGACTACATATACTATTTATTGAATTATTTGCTTAAAACTTACATTTGCTTTTCGTTGATGTTCATTTGATGTTCTCAGAAAATCTAAATGTGACATATAAATTCATTTTTTAAAGTTTCTTCCGCCTTATCCACTTGGCAATTTTTTCTCTCGATGTAATATTTTTCTGTAAGTGTCCCTCAGTGGTCTCCATTTCTCTTGGCAGTCTTTAGCTTAATAAATAAATTTATTCATATTTCTGATATAAGATTACGATATTGACATTGCTTATCACGTGTATATAATAAAAACATACGTAAGCTTACCTGGTTTCCCTACACTCAAACTTATTGACTTCCATGAAGTATATTTTTTATTCAGTTTGCGATAATCGTCTCTGGATGAATCCCATAGCCAGGGATATCTTCTAACTTCTATAATTAAGCTTTCAATGCTTTCCACACTCCAATTTTCCGCCATTTTCTGGTCCGCACTAAACTCTTCTCTGATTGGCTACTCTCTGAAGCTGGTCGCTGTATAGAAGCGTAGACGTTGGGAGCTAGCAACGTCTACATTTCTAACAAGGAGCCGCAAGGTCACGTTCTGTTGCCATGGAAACGAGCTCGTCCTGCATTTGCTGCAGACTACACAGCAAGTGGGAACCGGCCTTAACTGTGTGTGTTGTCAAGTCTGCTTTGCTGTTTTTTAAATCAAAAATTCTCTATTAATGCTGCTGGAATTCATTCAATTAATTAAAAGTTCCACATGAACAGACTTGTCGCCTCTGTTTGACCAAGCAAATATTTAATTTATAAATAATGAAAAAATAAAATGTTATCAAATCATTAAAAGATTATGAATTATATATACAAATTAAAGTTTATCATTCACGTGATATCCAGAACATTTTGCAAAAGGAAAAATTCACAGTTCAAAATGTATTACATATATATAACAAGTTTGGATTTATTAAATACTTCACTTAAATACAATCACAAATTTAATGTAAAAAATATGGCATTTGATGAAAATTATTTTGTTAATAAAATTATTTGTAAATTCACAATTTTATTCAATATAAAAATTTGGTATTTATAAATGTTCACACTATTAAATGACTTCAGATATAAAATTTCCATTAAAAAATAACTTTCAGTCAAAGGCTGATGAATTATAGGAGTGCTTTTTTAATCTACATTATTGTTTGAAACATGAGAAATTAAAAAAATTACATTTATTTGACATTTCTTTATATATTTTTACTGATATTTTCAATATTTTAGCTCAATATTCCTTATAAATGAGAATATTCAGTTTTTTTCTGTAAAATTTGAATCTTTCAATTGTTAGTAGGAAATTGTCTTAATGTGTCAAATAACCACTTGGTAGCAATGACCTTTCGCCTCTTGTATAAAAAACACTCCCAGGGATTGCTGTTTTTCTTTTTTTTGTTCTTTCCTTTCTTTGTTCTTTGTCTTGAGTCATCAAGTAACCATAGTATTATGTTAAATCCTTTCCAATCTGCAGAACATAAACATCTAACATCAATTTTATTAATATGATTAATATTCATCTCCACATACTTTCATAAGGCATAAAATGATATTTTTTTTTTAAATTTTAATTTCTACAATTTTAACAAATTCTGGATATGATTTTGGATTCTTGTTTCTAAGAGAGAAATGAAAACTATTCCTTTGATGCATCAGTTCTTTCATTTTTGCCAATTTTCAAAATAAAATTATGAAGAAAAAAAAAATCACAATAGAAAATCTGGAATGCAAACTATTTCTAAAAAGCTTTAAATTGAAATATGACACCTTTGATCTTTGATAATCTATTGTTAACAATAGATTTTAATAATCATAAAATATCAAATGAAGCCAATTGTAAACATCTTAAACAAAATGTCTGTAACTAGCTAATTCTAATAATTTTCATTAATGTAAAATTTGTAGATAGATAAAAAAGTAAAACACAAAGCCCTTTAGCAGTCAAAAACTTTAATCTGAAATGTTTTCAATGCACTTGGTGTCTTCCTCAGCTGCTACTACAAGACTCACCCTATTACAAAAAATCAGGGAATTACTACACAAAATAAATATAAAATTCAAATATAAAATTCAAAAACAAAAAAATTTTATGTTTGTTTATTTTGTGTAGTGATACTCTGATATCAAATGAAGCCAATTGTAAACATCTTAAACAAAATGTCTGTAACTAGCTAATTCTAATAATTTTCATTAATGTAAAATTTGTAGATAGATAAAAAAGTAAAACACAAAGCCCTTTAGCAGTCAAAACCTTTAATCAGAAATGTTTTCAATGCACTTG